>JADRCC010153164.1:0-13346 GCA_019843855.1 Hylomyscus alleni
TCAGGGCATAGACTGAGTAAGTATAATATGTAACAAAACATTATTTATGTTGTACTTTTGGTTCACATGATAGCTTCTGATATACTAGTTCACAAAGAAATCTTACTAAAAAATTTCAACTAGCATCATTTGTAATAGCAAAATAATGGGATTATTTTAGAAGTCCTCAAAATGTAAGGGAAATTAGATATATCAAAGCACATTCAATCACTTAAATACTATATAGATATCAAAACTGATAGCTTAGAAAAACACAAGACTTTTGGAATTGTGAAATGGATTGGTGTGTAAAGGTGCATGCTGCTAACCCTGAGCACAAGATTTTCATACCTGGGACTTTCTCACATGGTGAAAAGAGAGGGCTGACCCTCCTAAGTTGTCCTCTGACCTCCCCATGAACACCAAGACATGTACATGCACACAAATACACAGTCAATCAATCAAAATTTTAAAAATTAAAAGACTGAGCTTAATAACACAGTCTTCTTAGCATGTGTTAGGTCCTAGTCTCAATCCTCAACACATTTTACTTAATAAAAATAAATATACATTTATCATATTTTATAAACTAGTTTATCATATTTGATAAGGGAAGCAAATTATAAGAGAAAAATTTACACATATAAAGTATACAAACTATACATACATATACAAGCATACATACCTACCAACATATATACATACATACATACTAACAGTAGAATGAGAGAACTGAATTACCCTGACTCAAAAGTGTCAATTGTTAAATAAAAACTGTATAACCAAGTTATTAAACAACTAGTATCTTGGTTAGACTTGATGGGAATAATTATATTTCAGGAAATTAGCAAACCCTTGAAACCCGAGCTTATTTTCACTGACAGTTTACAATCATAACACTAGTCATATATATGCAAACTAGCAAGTTTATACAATAAAATCATTAAGAATTATTCTCTTTAGGCAGTCGAGTTAAAGTTTTGTTTTCTTCAATGAGCAAATATTTTCTGTTTCTTGGGTATTATAACAAATATTCTTTACTTGTGATATAAAAGTCAAACTTTTTAGAACTTTTAAAGACTGAAAATAAATAACCAAAATGGTGGAGCATAATAAAAACTACTGAATTAAATGAATGAAGGAAATAGGGCTTTGGAACAATTTAATTCTATTGGTGCTCAAGAGGACTATGTAAAACAAATCATTTTTTATAGTATTTGAATCAAAGTTCAGACATCAATCATTCAAATGAAAAAAGTCTCCAGGAAGACAAAACAAAACACATTAAAACGGTACCCTGAAGGAGTTTCTTGCAATCCACTGCTTTTATTTTTATTTTTATTTTTATTTCTATATTTTTTGGTTTTTTGAGACAGTGTTTCTCTGTGTAGCCCTGGCTGTCCTGGAACTCACTCTGTAGACCAGGCTGGCCTCGAACTTAGAAATCCGCCTGCCTTTGACTCCCAAGTGCTGGGATTATAGATGCCAACACCGCCCGGCTTCCACTGCTTTTCTTAAGTGATATATTTGTCTCTTTTTCCCCCTTTTAGACAAGGTCTCTCTATGTAGCCCCTGGATGGCCTAGATCTCAGTATGTAGACCAGACTGGCTTTAAACTCACAAAGATCTGCCTGCCTCTGTCTCCTGAGCACTGAGATTTTAAAGGTGTGCACTACCACACCTGGAATATCTTAACATAGCTTCATACTTTATATCTATAACATTTGTGAACCATCTCAAAATCTCTTCCTAATAATACTTAAGAAAATTAAGAGACAAAATACTACTACTCTCTTAAAATTCTGCCAACACTTATCCAATTATTCCAATTTTGTTGAGAGTTTGTTTTCTTTTTTGATTCTCTACATAAGCTACTTGACTAAGGGGCTAAGTATATAGTTCAGTGGAAGAAGACCAGAATCTTTCATAAAAATTAGTCAAGGTAGTTATTCAGTATGATGTACTCTATAGATTAGGAAGTTTTTGTGTAATATCTACACAGGTAAATATTTTAGGCTCTACAGTCCTCTGGCCAACTCTGCCTCTGCATTGATAAAATGAAGATTCTATAAAGGATGACTGCTTTATTGTGTTCCAATAAAGCTTTATTTACAGTAACAGATGGTGGTATGGTTTGGCCAGTGGAACATAGTCTCTTTATCTCATGATGATCCCTGGTGAGAATTATTAATTTAACCCAACTTGTTTTCCTCTCGGTTCCATTTTCAAGCATAACATAACTTAATTGTCAACCATAACAACAATCTGTTCCCTAGCTGAAACCAGGCATATTGATGAAAGCACAAAGAACTTGAGGTACCAAGGGCCATAATGAAAAAAACTTTTTCCAAAGACATACTATCATTTTCAATCAGCTACCTTATGTTCATGTAAAACTCATGCTCTGAGAAACTGCAGTAGAGAAATATGCTGGTTAAATAGAAAATATTATGAAACCTTGGACAAGCCACCTGCTTAATCTCGTGGACTATAGAAATAAGATCATGCCAGAGAACACAGTTAAAGAGCTAGAAACACTTAATGCATCAGGACCTGACTAATACAGAAGTAGAGACTCACAGCCATCCATTGAACTGAGTACAAGGTCCCCAATGAAGGAGTTAGAAAAAGAACCAATGGAGTTGAAGGGTTTGCATCCTCTTGGGATGAACAACAATATGGCCTGACCAAAGCCCTCAGAGCTCGCAGGAACTCAACCACCAACATAGGTCTATACATGGTGGGACTAATTGTTCTGGCAGCATGTGTATAGTAGAGGATTGCAAAGTTGATCATCAATGGGAGGAGAGGCCCTTGGCCCTGTGAAGGTACTGTACCCCAGTGTAGAGGAATGACAGGGCTGATAAGTGGGAGAGGGTGGGGTGGCAGGCATGGGGATGGGGGAGTCAAGAGAGGTTTGTTCTTGTTGTTTTTGTTTGTCCATTAAAAAGAAAAATAAATAAATAAATTTTAAAAAAATGAAAAAAAAACTTACTTATTATAAACCTTGTTTTTTTTAACCTCTCATTTCATTTGCTAAATTGTTCTAGTAATAAAAATGAAGGAATATCTTGAAGTTGTCATTTATTGATAGTTATTCCTCTCACTTAATTTATAGGAAGTTAATATATCTGGGAAAATAGTATGAAATAGAGGGTAGAAAATAATCTCCTCTCTGTTATTCCAGAATATCTAGTATAACTTATAGTAAGTTTTACCCTTCAAATTAGAAACAAAAGTAATTCAAGACCTATGCAAATTTCATATTTATACCCAGGCTAATGTAGAAGGAACCATAGAAACTATAGTTATACATTTAAACTAAAATTACAGTAGATAAATGAAATAAGGAGTTCTACCCATTCCTCTCTGAATTAAAGAAGGCACAGAAGTGAGGTAATTCATTGTGATGCCCACGATCATCTGCAGAATGTATTGTAGGCCTCTATTTCCCAATACTGGGGATCTGACACAGGACTTCAGGCGTGTTTAGGCAAGCGTTATACACAGTAAACTATTGTATGTCTCTTTAATAAGGTCATAATCATATTGTATGAATGCAAGAACAGCATCTACATAAAAGTGGTAGTTTAGTTAACGTCAATAAAAGTAAGCTGTCCTCCCAGATAATATTAAAACATTACTAAAAAAACACTGCTAAAACAAGGGGTTAAAAAGCTTTGTGATAATTAAACCAGTCAGTAGGAAGAAATCCCACTAAAGTTCTTTTTGAGTCCCATTAATGAAAAAACAACACTTTGTTTTCCCTTTCATTTGGAAGCTAAGGGTCTTGGAACTGCATTTTGTATGTGTTAAGTTCAAGAACCATGGGTCCAGTACTTTCTTGACATAAATCAGCTGTTTGAGAGTATGAGACTCCTTTCCTTAATGAAGAAAATTACTGTGGAAGCTGAAGAATACCAGATTATAATAAAGGAGTAAATTGCATATATTCATGTTTAGGAGAAAAGGCTACACTCATGGTGTGCCACTTGGTAATACTGTCCTTATCATCAGTTACTGTCCTGTTTTTACATGTAATACTCTGATTAACTTTGGCTTGAGTGACTCTTAATGTCAAGAGACACTTCTAGATGACAGTGATGATAGAGGATTCTTATTTATCTGGTTATTTTGGTTATTTAATGTTGCTCACAAGTGACCAAGTATTTAAAACTTTAAAGATGGAGTTGCTTATAACATGTACTACTGCACATTCTGCTTTCTTTTACACTACACAGACAAAGACAATATGATGAACCTAATTTCATTTTGAAAGAAAGCCTTGGCAACAGGTCCTAGATCTTCATTTGCCCTGTGTATAAAATGAGGACAGGAACTGAGGGAGCCTGTAGCAACAATGGAACACTGCTTTAGTATGCCTAAGGCTCTAGACCCAACCTCCAGCACCAAAATAATATAAATAAAGGCATCTACTTCAGGGCAAGGAGTTAATCAGCTAAGGCATGTAGGTATGAACCAAACAGCCAGGATAAATTAGACTTGGATGGAATTGTTTGTGCTTGGTGGTATATCTGAGGTAAATTCATATCGTTCAGATCTAGCAAGGATATGTCATGAAACATAAACTCCAAATGTAGATTAAAAAGTAACCCATGTCTCCATATGCTTAGACAACCATGGAGTAAATGAAAGAAGTAATGCTGGCTCACATGTTAAAGGAACAAAACTAATGCTGTAATTGTTGCTTCCTAGTTTAGTTTTGTTGGAAGATTACATAAAGGAATCCCACCTCAGTGACAAAGACAGACACTCACCTCCGAATAATAGGCTGGAAGCCAATGGGATCCTGTCCCTGCCACCCTGAACGACTAGTGAGGCCTGTGACTCCTGGCTGGTCCCACCTGAGTGCTACTTAGGAAACTGGTAGAGAACAATTGTCCTTAATGGAGCCCCGTGCTCCTGCTAGTGTCCCTCATCATTTCATCTAATCACAAGCATCATTCTAATAGCAGTGGAAAGAACATGATAATATATATCTGGCTCAAATTACTTACCTAGAGTTATAATTTAGATATCTCAACCATGAAAACGGAAATCCAGACAAATGCATGTTTATGCCATCTGCCTCATTGTAGTCAATGTATTTCACAGGCTAGCACAGAAATCATAGCTTGCTTGGTTAAAAAATATCAAGTAAGTCACATAAAGTCACATAGCCAGTACAAAGAAAAGTTTGAGCATAAGATGCTTCTAAGACATTGTGATGCTGAGTCC
The DNA here is from genome assembly GCA_019843855.1 of Hylomyscus alleni. Classification (NCBI taxonomy): domain Eukaryota; kingdom Metazoa; phylum Chordata; class Mammalia; order Rodentia; family Muridae; genus Hylomyscus; species Hylomyscus alleni. The sequence goes on from JADRCC010153164.1 coordinate 5,218, forward strand.
TGCCCAAGCAAAATCTGATAATGACTGACAGGCAATTTTGAATCACACCAAATAATTGAGAGAAACCTTGTTATCAGCACTTCAAATGTGGATACATGTCCACATTTGTATATATTTGTATATATTTGTATATATTTGTATATATGTCCACATTTGTATATATTGTCCATATTTATATATCTGTGTCTGTATATATGCAATTGTGTGTCCCATGTTAAAAGGGAACTTTCCCTCAGAACCTGCACCTTGACTTTTATTTGAATTGAAGGTGTCCTAACAAAATACCATTAATGTGAACAGAGTATAATTCACGGAGTAATATCTAAGAGGGCAATGGATAAATCTTCAGGAACATGATCACCTCCTCTGTCCCAATTGCAAGTCTGTCTAACGAAAGCAATGCTTACACGAACAACCTGTGATAATTCCTTCTTAATACAAGGTAACTGTTTCCAAACCTAACCAAAAGGAGGCAGTCTGCTTTATGTGTTCTTGTTCAAAAATGAGTTGTCATTATTTCTCTGATGGATTTTAAATAGCTCATAAAGGAACCAAACCTTATCTAGAATTCTGGCATTCTACAGAGATGTTTTGGTGTAACCAACCCAGCTCCAACCTTTCTAGAAACAACTAGCCAATCAGAGTTCTCTTCCCATTTGCAGATGTCAGCCAGGTTTGTGCAATGCCTGCATCTCTGGCTTACTACTCTAGTCTGTACCTTCCTTTACTAGGATCCATTCTAAAATACAAAAGCCAGTGAACATACTTCTGCGGGTTATATCATAGGACTTGCATGTGCATCATGTTTGTAAACATATTTCAGTGTTAGGGTTGGAAAGACAGGTAGAATGTCTTAGCTCTCCTCCCTTTGATACAGGAGGAATGACTGCCATATTTACAGTCCAGTCACCTACAAAATGAGAGCAGATGGATAAGAGAAAAATCTCCTTGAGAGGTGCAGTTATCAGCCATTTAACATCAGTGAATACCTGCATTTGCTTCTGGCTTTTGGCCTTTAAAAACCCCATTTATGAGAGCTGACAATGGCACAGTTAGTTCACAATGAGACAGATTACTCTAGGATATGCTTTTCTACTTAGATTTTATTATAAACAAAAGTTTCATATTTGACTAAGTCAAATCCCTGTCTTTCTTGAGACTATTCATGATGCTTGTAAATAGCACTTTTATTAGAAATCATGCAAAATTCTTTTTAATACCACAGTTTGTTTGTAAAAAGAGATTCTTGGGCTCTGGGAATATTATTTATAATTATGAACAAGAGTAAACCATTCCTTTGTCTACAAAAGGATGTTTGATATGGTTTGGTCTCTAAATAACAACTGAGATTTTTTTCAGCCATTGTATGGATGACTTTAACATATTGCTAATTTGAAACATTATTTAAAAAAATAACCTGAAAAATGGAGAGTTTAATATGAAGACATTTTTTCATATCTTTGTTGTATAGATTAATCCTTATTTTTGAAAGATTTGTTTGTGTTGTTTGTTTTGCTTTTCTCTTTTTTGATTAAGTTAATTTGTGTATGTGTATTTGCACATGAGTACCCATATGGGCCAGTAGAAGTTATCAGATCCCATGAAGCTGGAGACAACGAAAGGTTGGGGGTCACCATGTTATGGATATGATCTAAAAACCATGTCATCTTGAAGAACAACAAGTGCTCTTAATTACCAAACCATCAGGAAAGAGCACTATTGCTCTTCTGAAGGCATAATTTACACTTGCTTTTGACACATAACTTACACTGACTTTGATGTGACCACTACCTGTCTATGCAATCCATGACATTCACCCTGTTTCTATATAATACATAAGATTGATTTTCACTTTGTGCAAATACACACTCCCTTGTGTCATTTCTTCACTCCCTTGTGTCATTTCTGTTTGTCATTTGGCAAATTCTTTGCCCAATTGGCCAGAACACTTATCACCCCATGGAAATCAAGGTGTCCGTGCAGAAATCAAGTCTGTGCACTCTATCTTGGAATCCACTTGTACCCAGTGTCTTCTATTCTGTGTTGGAATGCATTTGTCCTCCACAATCTTCTCCTCCAACTTGAAATCCATTTGTCACCTAGTGTCTTCTCCTCCATCTTGGAAACTACTTGTCCCCAACATCTTCTAATCCACCTTGTAATCAATTTGTCCCCAGTGTCATCCATCCCATTCTTTTTGTGCTTTTTACTCCTTTCCAGATTCACATCAGTTTTATCTTTATAACCTTTGTTCTTGTCTGTATTCTCCTGGTGAATATTAGATTTATTTAAGAAAAATTACTTTAGGGGCCTATGAATAGCACTTTTGTTCTAAAAAACCTGGCTTTGCTTCCTTGTGCTCACATCCAATGGCTCACCACCTTTAATGCCAGACAAATATTATCTCTGTGGTCAACTGTACTCACAAGCACATCCCCTGCCTCCACCCACATAACTAAATATAATATGTCTTAAAAACAGGGACAAGTTTCTTTAGGATTTATTAGTCAAATGAAACCTGATTTGATTAATGAAGCCTGATTTTCTCTGGTTTCTGAGTCTTTTTGGATCAGTTTATTGGGTTTCCCCTTGCATTTCAAGACCACATTCCTTTTACTTGTCACTCCTTCTCCAAGTATATGTTTCTCCCTCAGTCTTCACCCAGGAGAGTCTATGTCTTTTCCCTCTACAATGCTTCCTAAACATTCACCCTTTGTTCCTGACATCTCTGTCAGTCCAAGTCCCATCTTCAGTTTCTTGCTCTCCCTGCAGACCAGAACAGCTAAGTCTTGTTTGTTTTAGCCTATGTGACTTTAGATATAGTATTCATAGCCTGAGTTGATGCTTTCATTTTTGTCTCATGTTCCACCCACCATAGTCCATCCCTTCCAAGAAAGTGTTCACACACAACATGTAACATCACACATTTTAATTTTTAGACCAAAGGAAATTTCATTGGTAAATACCCTGGGGTAGTCAAGACCCTTAGGTATCCAACACAATGGAAAAAAAAAACATTTTTTCCCAATACTATAAGTTATCCATCTCTGTTCCTGGACTTGGTGAATTTTTCTACCAGATTATAGACATAATATGAGTTTCACCATCATACTTGATGAAGTACGCGGAGAGCTTAGATAAAATTTGGTATATTACCTTGCCAATCTTTTTGGACCCATCACCTGTAGTATACTCCAGGAATTTACCTGTGAAAGGATCATTGTCAGTGTATAACTTCACCTCTACCTGAGGAGTCTCTTAAAGGATGTGGAGGTTACCTTCTGTATAATCATCCAGGAGCTGGTATATGTAGAAGAGATGATCCTTCTCATAGGTAATATAAAACCAGGCCTTCATGATGAGCAACTGGTCTATGACCACCACCCTTCATTTTTCCTATGAACTATGCTTGCCCTCAAATTGGTGTTCCACTGCTTGGCCATCGATGGTGCTGGCAAGGTGAGGGTCTAAATCTGTTCCAAGTGAGATGTGTGTATGATTCACTGTGGAGAAAATCTCCTCAATCTTTATGAGGCTACAGAATCAAGAAAGAAAGATTCATGCTATGGTTAGCATTAACTATTAACTTTGATTAGCTTAGCATCATCTGTGAAGGGATAAATGACAGAAACAATACCTTAGTACTATTAAGTCAATAAAAGGACAATTCAGTCAAAATTTATTCTGATAGGTGACTTATGTATGCATGAAGCCATGCCTGCTCCACCTTTAACTGTAAACCTAGATGTCCTTTTCTCGCAGGATGTAGAAAATATTAATGCACTTTCTACTCTACCCTTCCTTTCTAATTCTGATATTCTCATGATAACCTTGGCATCCACCTGCTACCAGATCAGAATGATTGACCACAATCACATCTGACTTTAGCAATCAATCCCTATTGGGGGATGAAGAGATGTCTCAGCAGATTAAAGCATTTGCAGCTCTTGCAGAGGACCCAGGTTCAATTCCCTGTTTCCATATGGTCACAAATATCTGTAACTCCTGTTCCTAGGGACTCAAACTGTCACTGGCTTCCCTGAGTTCCAGGCATGCACATGGTACATATACATACATGCAGGTAAAATCCTCTTCATGTAAAAAAATACAAAAAAATCTTGGAAGATATGGAGAAAAGGAGAAGAGGGGGAAGAAAGGGAAGGGGAAGAAAGGGAAGGAGTATAGAAGCCACAAGAATACTGCATTTATTTTATTTTTTAATTTTGTTGTCAATGAGCATGAGGCTTTGAATTTAAAAAATGGCAGGTTAGTGTGTGTAAGCTGTATATTTTTAATCCAGTGCTGGTATAAAGAGACAGGTGGATCCTGAAGTTTAAGAGCTCACTATCTAGACTAACTGGTGATCCCGAGGAGTGGGAGACCTTGTTTCAAATTAGGTCCCTGAGAATAATGCCAGTCCTTCAGTCTCCACAAACCTGTATGCCCAACTGTGTGTACAAATATACAGATATTAAGAACATAAAAAATGAAATGTGGAAATTCAATAAAGAAAACTCCTTCCAAGCTGGAGTGGTGTAGAGAGAGGATTGCTTCTCAAAGAATATCTACCTCTGAAAAGAAAGTAAATAAATGGCGCAGCCAAGGGCCTTCAAAATATAAACTATCAACCCATGGCTAGAACTCCTCTCTGGCCACAATTACTTTCTTAGCCTGGCTCCACATTGAATGACTGTAACTCAGGTTCATCTTCCTAATAGCTCTGCCCTACTTTGAGCCTAAGAACCCAAAGAGCTAGCTAAGAGATGAAGGGAGAAAGGACTTAGAGGACTGGAGTGGAAGCTGTAAATAATCTAGCCACATACAAAGACCACACATCCCATTGGCATTCAACACTCCGATGCCAGCTTGTATCACTGAACTGGATTTCCAGTAGCATGGGCAGTGTTTAATCCTCAAAAAGTGGCAGTCTACCAGAGTATGTTTGGGCAATAATGAGACTATCAGAACTTGGAAGAAGATGACACCTATATGCAAACTGTGAACCCCTGAGTATGTGTGTGTTTGTGTGTGTGTGTGTGTGTGTGTGTGTGTGTGTGTGTGTGTGTGTGTTTGTTTGTTCTCCAGGCATGCATATGTTATTACTTAAGCTGGACTGTTTCTTTTACTTTCACATATTGGTAGTCCCAAGACTGTTTTAAGATTTAATACATTTTACCAATATTTCCTCTGTGGTACTCTTTAACTCTGAAGAATCCTGGTCATGCAATGATGTACTCACTCTGTCAATTATTTAAGAGAACTTGTGGATGAGACCATTTCTGTGAATCCCAAGAGACAATGAGAGAACAAAATCCCCACTCAAGAGAATGAAACTGAGTAGAGCATTGTCAGAAATGATTTTGAGTGGGAGAGCATTAATAAAGGAGAATGTGATAAAAAACTGCGAGTAGGCTGAACACATACTTGGGGACATTCAACCCCACTCAAAACCTCAAACATTTCTTGTGGCTTTAGGCTGAAAAGTACAATATCTACTATTTTTCCTCTCCCAGGGCAATGTAGTAACAAAACTTTCTGTATAGCCATTATCTGGAGTCTTTATCAGAAAGATAATGGCCCTAGCTTGTCATGGCAGTTGGGAGTGATCAATTATACACCACCACTGACAGCACAGCTCTGTTCTATGATCAGTAGAAGTGATGGAGTCAACATGGATTTCAGGATAAGAAGACCCCCATTGTTTCCACTTGGCTTCTCTGGAAACAGTGTGTCTGGGAAAACAGGCAGGGAGTGTTCTAACAGTGTCTCCAAGGGGCACCATGAGGAGATATTATGGAAACCAGAGCTGGAGAGAAGAGAGGTGAGGTGTCTTTCTCTGGTTCATAGGTAGAATGTAAGTGTCCAGAGTACCTGCTTATAGCTGAACTGAGAGCCACTCTCACCATATGCCTAGGAACTCTGCTGGAGTCTGTAACCTATAATCATACTCAATTTCTGTCCATCATTTCCAACTGTGAAATGAAGATACAGATTCATCTAGAGTGACACATGAAAGGCAGGGCGGGCCTGATGTGGAGGACAATACTAAGTAGCCTCAACACATGTCCACATACATTTACATGCATACATACTTGTGAGACACACATATTCACAAGTATATGCAGATTCACACCAAGAACACTTATACACACTTGCATGAACACACATAAACATACACACACATATTATCATGGGTGTACTTAGTTACATACATGTGATATGTTTGCATATGTATTATAAATACACTATTATACACACACAAGCATACACACACACATATAATAAATATATTTACATATACACATAAATATTTACATATATCATACATATATATACATATACACATAAATATTTACATATATGTAAATATTTCTATGTGTATATATTATTTGTAATATATATATTGTAATTATATATATAATTTATTATATATATATATATATATTATATATATATAATTTGTATGTATAATAATCCTAGATGTATGGCATCTGATTTCTGCATTCTTCATAGAAAGAATCAGCCATTTCGTGACCATCCTAATGCTTTTCTTTTAAAACTGTAAGCAGTTATTTAAGTCAGTAAAATAAATGTTACACATTAGTTTGCATCTCTTTTGTTATGATAAAATAACTCTAGACAAAAGTAATTTATGGAAGGACCAACTTTCTTTGGCTCATACTCCTAGGTCACAGTCCAGCTTTTGAGGGCAGTCAGACAGAAATTCAAGGAGAGAATAGCCAATGCTTAGTTAGCTTTCTCATAAAGTACAGATCTAGTGTCCTGTGAATGATGACACCCACACTGGGTTTGGTGCACCTTCATCAGTCAGGACAATCTCTAACAGTCTAGGCCATAAGACAATCTGATGAGACAGTTCTTCAGTTGAGGTTTCCTCTTCCCAGGTGACTCTAACTTATTTGAAGTTGTCAATCAAAACTATCCAAACAACCCCATATGCTTGAAGACCTAGTTTTGATTCCTAGAACACATCAAAATGTGAGTGGTATAGGTTTCTAATCCAAGCAAGGTAAACAAAGACAGGATCTGTTGGACTTACTGACCACCCCTTCTGGCCTAAAAGCTCCAGGCCAAGAAAAGATTCTGTCTCAAAAACACAGACCATGCCTGAGTATTGATTAGACCTGAGGTGGTTCTCTGGCTCTACCTGAGTGGGCAGAAAAATACACATATCCACACATACATATGCATCTGTACATACACACAGTCATGCACACACCTTAGTTAAGTAGATGATAGATATTAGATAGACAAATAATAGATAGACAAATAGATAGATAGATAGATAGATAGATAGATAGATAGATAGATAGATAGATAGATAGATAGATAGATGGATGATGTACTATTTTGTACTTGAATGCATCTACTACAGAATGAACAACTGGATGGCTCCCTTTGCATGCATAACATAACCTGTGTAATAAGGGAACTTACAATTTCCCCACAGGAAACAGAATGTTATTCCAGCATAAAGGTGGAAACAAATATTTCTGTTTTCATTTTGCCTTAATGGGTCAGCACTGCATATCAGAAGATTAAAATATGGCAACATAATTGTTAATTTTGTTTTGGCCAAATATAAAATAACATCAATGAAGTTGACAAGGAAGGCAGTTGTGACAAAGGATGGCCTTTGACACCAGTTTTGCTGAGCACTGAAGTAGGCCCTGTAGATACCACGAAGCATGAACACTTAGCTCATCCTTCTATGACCTCAGCAGATTAACTATAATGTACAGTCACAAGATGTCTGCTGAATCTCCAGAGAATAGTCTCATTCCCCTACAGCCATACTCAAGCACTGGATGGACGGAAAAGGAACAAGTGAGAATGTCTTGCAATTACATCACAGGTAGGTTAATGTGCACATTTTACATGTAAATTAAAACAAATTGTCTACCTATTTGTGGTTATGGGTTAAACAACAGTGGTTGTACTATACATTTTGTTTCTATAAGAAACAGTCTTACTCAGGATTTCTATTCTTGTAAGAATACACCATGACCTAAGATTAAGTTAGGAAGGAAAGTGTTTATTCAGCTTACACTTCTACATTGATGTTAATCACCAAAGGAAGGTGGGATGCTGCCATATTTCCCACCATG
>JADRCC010153224.1:0-11660 GCA_019843855.1 Hylomyscus alleni
TATATATATATATATACACTGCATATAGTGTTAAGCTTTATAAAGACAACATCTCTCAAATTTATCATTTACTTTGACCACATTCAGCCTCTTTATCTTTCCCATTTCACCCTGTGCCTCCCTCAGGTGTCCCTTCTTTTCCTAATCTTCCTTTTATTTTCAAACCACGTGGGAATAATATATACATATATAGATCTATATATGTTTATAATCATATAGATCTATAGGTTCTACAAATAAGGAAATTGTCATCTTTGTCTTTCTGATCTGACTTATTTTTGTTAATATATCTCCAACTTAATCCATTTTACAGAAAACAATGTAATTTCCTGATTTTTATAGTTTAGTAAAACTCACTTGTGCATATATACCACATTTTCTTTATACAGTCCTCTGTTAATGTATGCATAAACTGATTCTATAACCTAGATATTTTGAATAGTTTTTTAATATACATGGATATGCAGGTATTTTTGCCACATGTTTACAAAGAATTCGTAAAGTTTGGTAGTATATACCCTGGAGTGTTATAGCTTGGTCATAGTAATTTTATTTTTTATTTCTTAAAGGATCTCCTTACTGGCAACTCAAGAAACAATATTAAGAAATAACAAAGACCTCAATCAACCAATCAATAGATGGATTGATGAAATGAATAGATGGCTCTCAAATGATCAAGTATAAGTGGCCAATAAACATATGAAAGAAAATGTTCAATGTGATTAGTCATAAGGATAATGCAAACTAAAAATACATTGAGATTCATGCCTTTACAAAAGACATCAGCAAAGACTACATGGTACAAATATATTACTTTTACTTGAGCATTAGGAAAAAACAATAGTTGCGATCAGGAACCCAATCTATTCTGGGTGTCTCTACAATATTTCTCTTCCATCAACCCTAAAACCTTGCTAATTAGTATAATTAATAGAAATGAATTTATATTGGCGAGATTGTAGCTTGATAATCAGGGTAAAAATGTGAGAAGTGGCTGCTAATATGTGAAGTTAGTTTCCAAAATGTATTTTTTTTTTTTTTGCTAAGGTACTTGAAAGTCATAACCAATTTTCAAATAAATAAATTAGGAAACTATAACAAGCTTTTCCTATCTTCCATTAGGTTTTGCATATTTTCATACACTATTAATCCAGAACACAGCTTTTCTGAATATTCTTGATCATATTTCTATAGTGGGTGGTTTTTCAAAGTCTACCACTAGAATGCTAACAATATGTTTGCTTCAAGTAAACATTTTATTCAAGTACCAGCAAAGACAGATTTCCGTTCTTTGGAATCACATATGGCTCTTCTTGTCTGCTTGCTAATAAATGTCTATATGTTTAGCAAATTTGACTTAATTCTCATTATTACAAAGTTTTAGAGAATGTGCCAACCTTGCCTATCTCTGTATATTTATGTTCACTATGAGCAGATGAACTGTGACAATCAGATTGCCTTACACCTCCTCTCCCTACTCCTTAATCACAAATCACTAGTTACAGAATAGTATAGACTTTCTATTATGAACAGTATGTTGAATAACATACTGTCCCCTTCTTTTGTTGTGATAATTAGATTGTTTGATCTTCTCCACTTGACTTCTCTGATACCTGTTCTAGAGTAAGTTTACCCTATCCTTCATTTTGCCTTTAAAGATAAGTTTTGTTTTTGTGATGGCTGGTTCCTAATTATTACTTATTTAATGTTCATTCATTCATTTCATTCATTCAACTACTAATAAGCACCTTTTATGTAGCATGTGGTATACTCAACACAGAGGATGTGTCTTCTCCATATTGCTCATGATATCATACTGTGTGCAAAGATAAGAAAAAGAGTGAAATGTTTCATGAAATAGTTTCATACAATACTAAGTGTCATGAAATGTAAACTGATGAGATGTGGCATTGCAACAGAAACCTGCTACTTTGGAAATGACCCTCTGAATGACAATATTCAAACTAAGCAGAGATCTTATAGTGCTCTCCATTGAGCCTTCTAGTTGTTTTCCTAGGATTAGTAATCAGTGTGATTTACAATGAAGCTAGCTCTGAGGGCCTTACAAGTTCATTTTCAACCTTTTATAACAGCTAGTTCCTCATTAGTGGTATACTTCATCTCTTTAATCAAAAGTAGCCTAATCAAAAATGACAAAAAAAAATCCCTAGGAAACCAAGATCTGCTTAGCTTCTTGAGGCAATATAATGTACAATTAGCATTTTGGATTTCTTCATTGAATTGATCAATTGGATCAGTTTGTATAAACTGATTAGTTTAGTTTAATATTTTGTAGTCATCACAAATAGACCAAAAGTTTGGTCAAAACAAAGCTTAATTTAATTAGAATTGATGGAGCACTGAGGATCATAAAATCTGAGATTCAGAAAGGCCTTTAGAGAACCAAGAATCACATACCCAGAAAATAAACAAGTTCTACAAAATTAAAGTTAAAATGTTCATGCTTACTTTAAATATTCAAAGTCCTTTTGCTTATATGACTACTTCACTACAAACATTCTATAAGAAGGTTTGTTATAAACTATTCTTAATTATAAATATAAATATATGAAGTATTAAAGGTAAAACTGGGGGATCCCCTACCATTTTTATTTATCTCTCACTTCTTATGTCTAAAAATATTTGGATTGTTTTAGACCTAGAAGTTTATAAACATTACTGTCTTCCCCTTTGGGCATTTATTAGCATACAAATAAGACTGTTTCATTATAACCCTCTTCAAATAAAATTTGTACTTTTTATTTCTATTCCCTCCACTAAGAGTATCCTTTTTGCTTTCATATCCCTTGTGCACTATTGTCTTGCTCCTTTTATAAACACCTATTGTTTTATGCATATATACATAACACACATACACATATATATGACCTGTGTATGTTTTCATTGTAGTACCAGGTGTATTTGTCACTATAGCTATGACATATTTATATTTACTTACCTGTCATGTCTAATAAAGGAACTGTTACCCCATTATAGGGTGGCTCCATATGTGGTAGCATCTACATAACAGAAAAAGGAATGTTTGCATCTTTCTGGATTTCAGTCACCTCACTTAATACTTTAGGAATCCATCCATTTTCCTGAAATTTTCATGAATTCATTTTTTGGCTTTACAACTGAGTACAATTTTATTATCCACAGATGCCACATTTTAAATTTTCTATTCCTTGTAAATAATACAGCAATAGACATGGATGCACAGGTATCTCTGTAGTAAGACTTGAGAGCTTTTGGGTACATTCTCAGAACGCATATAGCTGCGTCATACAGTAGTACTATGTTTAGATTTTTTTATTGCCATAATGACTGTATTTAAACTCCTACCAGTAGTAACTAAGGATTCTTATTTCCAATCCTCACCAGCATTTCTTGTCATTTGTTTTTCTGATCATAGCCATTCTAACTGGGTTAAGAGAGAAACTTAAAGCAGATTTAACTTGTATCTCCATAACTACAAAGGAGGTTGAAGATCAAGAAAATCGTTGGTAATTTGTGTTTTTTTTTTCTTTTTGAGAATAGTCTGTTAATTAAAAAACATATTGCTTTGCAGGGCTTTGTGGGAGGGTTGGTGTTTACATTTACCATTCTTTATATATTCTAGACATCAAACCCCTGATGGAGGTACAGCTGGCGAAGATTTTCTCCCATTCTGTCTGTTTGCTTTGCTGATGGTTTCCCTTGCTGTGCAGAAACATTTAAATTGCATGTAACCCCATTTGTTGATTCTGGAGATTATTTCTTGTGTACTTTGAATCCTTTTCAGAATGTCCTTGCCTAGACATGTAGTTTGAACTGTTTCCTCAATGTTCTGGTAGTTGTAGGGCTTCAAATTTTTAATAGAGGCCTTTGGTTAATTTTGATTTTATTTTGTGTAGGACGAAAGATGTAGATCTAAGTTCATTATCCAGAAATTCTGCCAACATCATTTGTTGAGTAGGTTGAGTTCTTTCAAATGTATGTTCTTGATACCTTTATCAAAAAATGGGTGACCACAAGTATGTGGGTATGTTTCTGGTTCCTCTCTTTTTTATTTTCACTCCATTGATCTTGCCAATCCAAGAACCTGGAAGGTATGTTTGTAATATGGCACATTTTAAATTTTCTTTCATTTTTGGTGTCATAACATCTTCATTTTAGTAGTCTTTCATATCCTTGATGGTAATATAACCATCTTTTCCTGGTTTCCCCAAAGTTTTTATCATGAGGGCACGTTGAAGTTGTCAAATGCTTTTCTTATGTATATGGGGATGATTGTGTTATGTCTGTTTTTAAGTATATTGATATGGTGGGCTATATTTTTTTTACTTGCATGTGTTTAAACAAGGTTATATCCCTAAGAATATGATTACTTCATTTAGTGTATGATTTTTCCCCTCATTTTTGTTGTACCAAAAGCAGAGCCTGGTGTTGTGGCCAGAATCTCTCTCTCTCTCTCTCTCTCTCTCTCTCTCTCTCTCTCTCTCTCTCTCTCTCTCTCTCTCTCTCTCTCTCTCTCTCTCTCTCTCTCTCTCCCTGGTGCTGACCTGTAGCTGCATACCACATTAGTTACAAAGGAGGCAATGTATAAATGAGATATTTTATTGTAGGAAGGAAAATAGACTGGTCAAGTAAAGAGAAGGAAAGGAAGGAGAGGAGAAAAGAAAGAGAGAGATAGAATGGAAAGAAAAGAAAGCAAGAGAACAAGAAGGCAAGAGAACAAAACAAAGAGCAGAAAACAGAGGGGAGAGAGAGCAAGAGAGGGAGAGTATAGATTCAGAGCAAGAGAGAGTGAAGAAGAGCAAGAGAGAAGATAAAGAGCAAGAGAGAGAGAGAGAGGAGGGACAAACAGCCCCTTTATTGTATGGGGCATGGCATGCCTGGCTATGCTGTGGTCAGATGACGGGGGGTAGGGTCCAGCTAGAATGCTGGGAGTTTGGGGCATTGTCTGCCTAATAGAGCACATATCTGCGGGGGCAGCTATGAGGGGTTGTGACTGAAACAGGAACCAAAGACTCAGGAGTTACGGCCAAGCTCCTACTGCCCCCTGCAAGCAGAAAACTGCTCACAGAGGCTCCAGGGCTCAAAGCCAAATACTCGACTGAGCCTGTTACCTGAGACCACTGCCCCACACTGCCTCACACATTTTTATTAGTTATTTGAAGACTTTATACACTATACTTTAATCTTATTCATTCCCTTTCCACTCTTCTCAAATCCACTCCCCTTCTTTACCCACCCATTGTGTCCATTGTTTAATTTTAAAAACACTATCAAGTTTTAGTTGTGCTATCCATATATTCTTATATATATGGCCTTCTCTGGATGGTGGTCAACAAACCAGGGACCACATCATTCAAGAAAAGTGACTCTTTCCTAGTATCTATGAATTGCCAATAGATCCTTGAATACACTGGGATTTTGTCTGTCTTAAACTTGTAAAGGTCTTGTGCACAATGCCTCAGCTGCTGTAAATTCCTATGTAAAATTTCCTTGCCATGTCCAGAAAACACTGTTTCAAGCCATCTATCATCTCTGGCTCTTAGAATCCTTCTACTGCCTCTTGTACAATGATTGTTGTGTTTTGGATGTTTTGGGAGGAAAGGATGTAATATAGATGTCTTGTTTAAGGATCAGCATTCCATAATCTCTTAGTTTCTGAAACTTGACCAGTTGTGGATCTCTGTGTTAATCACTATTGACTGAAACAAGGAAGTGTCTCTGATAAGGGCTGAGAGAGATGCTAATCTATAGGTATAACAATGAGTCACTTAAGAGTTTAATACTATGCCCACTTAGCAAAAATAATAGTGGTAGGCTCTCCCCTAGAGACTATGATCAGTCTATAGCCACAGGTTTTTGACCTTTATAATCATGCCAGATATATAGTTTATTTTATGAAGCAGAATTTAAATTCCATTAGAGATTGATTAGTTATGCTCACCATACTTTTACCTCTATTGTACCAGTAGACATATCTTGGCAGGTTGGAAGTTATTGTAGCTCCCAGGGTTCAGATCTGAGTAAGACTAATGATTACTTTTCTCTGTCAGTGTGTGTAGCATCAGTTTGATTTTTCCATGTTCTATGACTCAGGTACATAGTGCCTTCAGCATTAGGATCTTACTATCAAATTCTAGAGGGTAATCAAGAGCATTAGCAATGGCCTCTAATGTTTGAGAATTTTATGGGACCTTAAGGATAAGCAAGTCCAAAAGAGACATTCCTGGAACTGGGCTTTTTATTTGCTTACTTGTCATGTCTAGTAGAGGAACTGCTGCCCATTATAGGGTGGATCTGTTTAATCTTTTTATAAATTTGCATATGCAAATTTAGGAAGATTTTTATAGTAGAAAGTTCCCATAATCTTATTACAAAAGTCTTTACTGTTAGTTATTCCTCCCAGTATTCCTTTCTCTACATTTCCCTCCCATACCCAGCCTACTTCTTGTTCATGTTTAGCTTTTAACCTTTTATAGTACTTAATTCTTCACTACCTTGAAATATGCATCATGATACCTTATTAGTTTCTTTACCTATTATTCCAAATAGAATATACATATCTGAAGATTCAAGGTTTACATCTACAAATGAAAGAAAGTATATGATGTTTGTCTATGTGAGTCTTGGTTATCTTACTCAGAACGTCTTCAGCTTCATCTATTTACCTGTGAAATTTTTGTTTCTCTTAACAGCTAAATAATATTCAGTTATGCAATGTAACACATTTATAATGTCTATTCATGAGTTGATGGCCATCTATGCTGTTTCCTGACCCTGGTTATTGTGAATAGAACATAAATTATCATCTAGCAGGTGTCTCTATAGTAAGTTATAGAGTCCTTTGGGTATATTTCCAAGAATGGAGAGCTAGATCATATGGTAGATCTATTTTTAAGTTTTCAAGAACTTCTACACCGATTTCTTTAGTGGCTGAACCAGTTTGCACTCCCTCCAGCAATTCATAATTTCCTACTTTTCATACACTCTCACCAATATTTGTTCTTGTTTGATTCTGTTTGTTTTTCAAATGATGGAGAGTTTATCAGAGACTCATTTATGTCAATTTCAGCAGTGGAGAAGACTGAAGCTAAGTCAAGGTGTGAGCTTGTCTTACAGAATCTGAACTCACTGTAACAGACAAGTAGATGTGGAACTATGAATGTATTTCTTCTTTTTTTATAGATTTATTTATTTATTTATTTACTTATTTACTTATTTATTTAATATGAGTACACTGTAGCTGACTTCAGACACACCAGAAGAGGGCATGGGATCCCATTAAAGATGGTTATGAGCCACCACGTGGTTGCTAGGAATTAAACTCAGGACCTCTGGAAGAGCAGTCAGTGTTCATACCTGATGAGCTATTTCTCCAGCTCCTGAATGTATTTCTTCTAAACTCAGCAGTTACATACTATTTTCCACACTCCTGTGAATCATCTATGTTTTATTTAGTCTCTAATTAAATATTACTTTGAATCATTATAGTCTAATTTTGTCAGCCTCTTTCATGTATTAGCTATTAGGACTACTTTAAAATTCCATTGCTAGTTGCAAACTATTTTAGTGCATAAAACTTTTCTAGAGCTTAGATTATTTCTTTAGGGTAAAGTCCAAAAGGGAAATTATTACTCTAGAATTTTTGAATAGCTTTATAGTTATTAAAAATCAAAGCTATTGCTTTTTGTAAAGTTTCTACTAATACTCAAGCCAGAGTAGTAATACACAGCATAAGATTTAACACAAACATACTCAAATTTATTAACACTATTCATAAGGCCTACTAATTAAGTAGGTCAAAAATGTTACAAATTTTGTTGGATTATGACTTTACTGTCACATTTTTTCCCTTATTAATTTTCTAACACAACTTTTTATTACATATTCATTGATCTGAGAATTAGTTCATATGTTTGGACTCTTTGTAAAATAGAAATCATCAGACTGAGACATTTCTCCAGCAAATATTTTCCTAGAAGCCTTTTTAATTCCTTTTGTACAGATTATGAAAAACTTATCTAAATATCTTTTCCTTTGTGACTACTTACACATCTCTTGTACTTAGTAATTCAGTATCCTCTGCAATAATTTTGAAGAAAAATCAATATAATTCATTTTAAATTTATATGTGTAGCAATGTGTTCTATTTTACTAAAAGCTTATAGATTCGTTTATTTACTGTTTTGTGTGGAGTTTTTTTTTTTGAGTCAGCATCTTACTGTGTCAACATATTTACACTGTTTCTTGTAGAATCTTTCACTGTATCTACAATAATCTCTACATATTAACTGTTGCAATTGGAACATTTACATTAAACTTAATTATTGATATCATTAGTTTGAAGTCTATAATCTTCCTATATCTTTGATACATCTATCTATTATTTTTTCTTCCCTTCTTTGAATTGGTACTTTATCAAATCAGAGCATCAGAGCATCTATTTATTTTCTTTTGTATCTGACTTATTCCTCTCATCATACTATTATCAAGGTTCACCTGTGTTTTAGCATGTATCAGATTTTATCACTTTTCCTTTCTCTCACATATTACAACCTGATAGGAGTTTCCACTTCCTGCTCTCCTCCTAGTCCCTCTCCTCCACCTCTACTCTCCTCCATATCTATTCTTCCATTTTTATTCAGTTAAGAGCCTCCCAGGAATATCAACCAAACATGATATATCAAGTTGCAATAAAACTAGGCATGTCCCCTCATATTAAGGTGGGCAAGGCAATTCAGTGTTCCAAAAACAGACGAATCAGAGACAACTCTTGTTCCCACTGTTAGGAGTTCCATGAGAATACCAAGATATACAACCATAACATATAAGCTAAGATCTAGTTCAAAACCATGCAGACTTCCTGATTGCTGTTCCTAAGTTCAGTCTCTGTGAGCCACCATGATCCATGGTTGGTTGATTCTGTGGATCATTTTTCTTGCGGTCTTTTTGACGTGGCTATTCCTCCCACTCTTTGACAGGGTTCCCTGAGCTCCACATAATGTTTGACTGTGGATCTTTGCATCTGCTCCCATCAACTGATAGATAAAGCCTCTCTGATGATGATTATCCTATGCTGTAGTCTACTAGTATAGCAGACTCTCATTTCATTATCTCTTCAGGTTGTTTTTTGTTTCTATATGAGGTCTCTGGGCTATCCATTGACTTCTTCCTGGTCCTCCAGACATTGTCAGGCATGGTCTCTGTTTCATGGCATGGGTCTCAAGATGGACCAGGCATTGGTTGTCCACTTCCACAAATTATTCATTACCTTTACACAAGAACATCTTATAGACATGACAAATTGTATGTCAAAGGTTTGTGGTTAGGTTGGTATCCCAACCCCTCCACTGGAAGCCTTCTGGTTACAGAAGATGATCAATTTAGAATCCATACCTTCTATTACTAGGAGTCTTTACTAGGGTCACCAAAATAGATTCCTGGGAGTTTCCATTGTAATACTAGATAATATTTTATTATTTGTAAAATAAAACTTATTATGTACACTGGACATTTGGGTTGTTCCTTATTTTGTTTCTTGTGAATTATGCTGTGATGAACATTGGTGAGATAACGTCTGTGAAAATGTGTCCTTTTGACACTTGCCAGTATACAATTTATGTACTTGCTGGAATATGCAGATCTATGACAAACAGTTATGTACATTTGAATTTAAACAAAAATTGATTTGTGATATGTTTTCTATTTCTATTTTCAATCTGTTGTGGAGCTTGGCATTCTTTTGTGAAGATCCATTTTTTCCAAAGTGTATTTATAAAGGTTAACTATTTGTTCTTACAGTTGACCTTTAGAATAAAATCATCAATTTCCAGAAAAGTCATTTAGGATTAAGAATTGAATTTCCTGCCATATAAAATGTAACTCTGAGAGGAAAAACAGGAAAGATTCAGTTTTTCAACCTTATAATAAATATTTCCACTTCAATACAGCAAAAAATATAATATATGTACTCTGCTTCTATATATTTATTTCTTTGATTTATTTATTTATTTATTATGTGTGTATATATATTCCATCATGCATAGGTAGAGGTCAGAGTGTTGTGTTTTATATATATAAAAAGAAAAAAAACAGGATTTATTTATACAGATGCTGTACAGTGAGATGGAAGGCCTGCCTCTGTGGACCCATACTGAGGCATCTCTTCCCCCTGAGGTATCAGGTAGAATAGAGATTATTTAGGGCAAGAGAAGGAAAGTTGAGGGAGTAGAGGGAGAGAGAGAGAGAGAGAGAGAGAGAGAGAGAGAGAGAGAGAGAGAGAGAGAGAGATAGAGAGAGAGAGAGAGAGAGAGGGAGAGAGAGAGAGAGGGAGAGAGAGAGAGAGAGATTCAGAGACACAAAGACAGAGAGAGACAAAGAGGCTGGCCAGGAATACGTGGAAAGAAAGGGGTAAGAGAATAAGAGGGTAAGAGTAAGAATGTAAGAGGAGAGTAAGAGGGTAAGAAAGCATGAGAGTGAGGAGGGGACAAACAACCTTTTTATCTTGAGTCAGGCATATCTGTCTGTTGCCTGGTAACTGTGGGACAGAGCCTAGGAGGAATGCTAACACAGAGTACAAATTATAGCTTATTCTCTCCTTCTACCATGTGGGTCTCAGATCTTGAACTCAGGCCATGAAGCTCAGCAATGAAGAACACACAGAACAAATCTCCTGGACTTACTTATTTTTAATACAATTTTTAAAAATAATTTCATTTTTCTTTTGTTGCCTTCTTCCTTCTTGCTTTTAATGTTATTTTATTTCTATTATGAAAGCATAAACACTTCTGGTGTTTATCATTCACTATTGTCATAAACACACTTTCATTAAGAGCATCCAGAAATCAGTCTGATGGTTCCTCAGAAAATTAGACATAGTATTACCCAAAAACCCAGCTATACCACTCCTGGGCATATATCCAAAAGATGCTCCAATATATAACAAGGACACATGCTCCACTATGTTCATAGCAGCCTTATTTATAATAGCCAGAAGTTGGAAAGAACCCAGATGTCCTTTAAAAGAGGAATAGATACAGAAAATGTGGTACATTTACACAATGAAGTACTAGTCAGCGATTAAAAACAATGACTTCATGAAATTCTTAGGGAAATGGATGGAATTAGAAAATATCTTCCTGAGTGAGGTAACCCAGTCACAAAAGAACACACATGGTATGCACTCATTGATAAGTAGATATTAGCCCAAAAGCTTGGAATACCCAAGATACAATTCACAGACCACATGAAGCTCAAGAAGGAAGACCAAAATGAAGATGCTTTGGCCCTTCTTAGAAGAGAGAACAAAATACTCACAGGAGGAAATATGAAGACAAATGTGGAGTAGAGATGGAAGGAAAGGACATCTAGACAATGCCCCACCTGGGGATCCAACCCATATACAGTCCCCAAACCCAGACATGATTATGGATGCCAAGAAGTGCTTGCTGACAGGAGTCTGATATTGCTGTCTCCTGAGAGGCTCTGCCAGAGACTGACAAATACAGAGGTAGATGCTCGCAGCCAACCATTGAACTGAGTACAGGGTCTCCATTGGAGGAGTTAGAGAAAGGACTAAAGGAGCTGATGGGGTTTGCAACCCATAGGAAGAACAGTAATATCAACCAACCAGACCCTCCAGAGCTCCCAGGGACTAAACCACT
>JADRCC010153236.1:0-10805 GCA_019843855.1 Hylomyscus alleni
AAATCCTCCACCCCCCCCCCCCCGACATTTGGAGGAAATTGAAGAAAGCCATTTAATTCTAAGATTTAAAAAAACCTACTTGCTGATTTGTTCATTGACTCACTGATCATTCTAAAATGTATTGCTCAGCATCTATTCATGTTTTCTGTGTTTTCACATATTGATTTTCAGTTTTATTCCATTATTTGAAACAATGCAAGAAAATATTCAATTTGTTCAATTTTGACTCATTTTAAGGCTTAAAATGTGAACATTCATTTTTCATAGTAGCTGCTAGTCAGAGTATTCTATACATGTTTAATAAGCAAATTTGATCTATAGTTCAATTTAACTGAAGTTTCTTTGTTAATTTTTTGTCTGGATGGTCTATTTTGTTGATTAGAGTCAGGCATTAGAATCTCCTACTGTTACTGTGCCTGGACCCACATGTTCCTTCATGTCCAGGAGTGTTTATCTTATTCAATTGTATACACTAATATTGAGTAAACCTATATTTGCAGTAGTTATATCTTCTTTATGGATTTTCTAAATGCTTATTATGTATATGGTGGTCTTTATCTCTTCAGATTTATTTGGTCTTGAAGTCTATAAGGAATGAGGATAGCTACTTTAGCTTCCTTTCAGCTTCCTTTTGTTTGGTATATCATGTTCTAGCCTTTTACTTCTACACTGTGATTATATTGACTTAGAAGATGTGTTTCTTTAGACAATAAACAGTTGGGTCATGTGAGATTTTTTTTTCTAAATTCAACCAGCTATCCTGTGTCTTTTAAAATCATTTATTTTATATCATATTATAAAGTTTGCATATATCTTGTAGGTGCATGGCATTCATCTCTCTAGCTCCCAGTCTGAGTATTGTTTGCTGAGCTAAGCATGTTTGAATATGTCCTAATTCTCATATTTTCTCTTATTCCTCACATGAAATGTATTCTTTCTTGGCCTATCAATGGTTGTAGTTTTCTTTATTTTTCATCTCTGTGTGAAAGTACTTTAGGTATCTTTGGCAATGCTGTTTTAGATGGTCACAAATGACTTTAGTTTGTAGTTATCTCGAATGGTCTTTAGTTATCCATCAATTTTCAGAGAAAACTTTGCTGGAGATAGTGATCCTGGTTGACAGTGCTCTGCAAGAGCAGCAAAGACTTTTAACCACCACATCATAGCTTCAGTCTTGTTTTTGTTTTGTTTTGAGACAAATTTTCATGTATCCAGGCTAGACTTGAATTTATTAGGTAGTTGTAGAAGACCTTAAACTTTTGTTCCTCCTGCCTTCATTTCCTGAGTGCTGGAGTTCTAGGTGTATAATGCTATACCTGGATTTAAATGGTGCTGATAGTCTAACACAGCTTGTATTTTCTTAATTGATGTCTGAGGGCATTGATGTTTGTTGGCAATCCATAGATGTTTCTTCTATTAGTGATGCTTTCCTCTGACATTTAAAAAATTATGTATATATTTTTCTGTGTGTGGTTATGTGCATGTGAGTGTAGGTACCCTGGGAGTACAGAAGAAGGCATCAGATCACCTATAGCTGGAGTCACAGGTGTTTTGTGAGTCACCTGATGTAGGGGTTAGGAACTGAATGTGGGTGCACTGCAGAGCAGTACACAGTCTTAACCACTGGACAATCTCCAGTTCCTCAACTGAATTTTCAAACTAATTTTCCCCCTTTTGTCAAAATTGCAATTTCATCACAATTTTTCATCTGGGTTTTGAATTGGAAAGTAAGGAGGAGTTCCTTATGGGGTAAATTGGGAGTTTAAAAAAATGATTAAATCTTGAAGCAGTTATAAATAATAAAAAGAAATAACAAATAATATGGGGAAAGAAAAAGGAAAAGAAGAAGGTAGAGGAGATAAAGAAAGTTTATGGAATTAATGTTGTGAATGAAAATTCCTGGAAAGAAGCAGTGCTTGCAAAGGCTACTCATTCAAACTGCACATCAAACTGTAGTGATGTGCAGAGATTGGAATATTCTATATAGGTCCAGAGGTTAACTAGCTTGCCTTGGTCTAGTTCTAGTTCTGCTTCTGTGTCAGAACTAACACCATGTGACTAATAGATAAGAATTTTTAGACTCTATTAACTTAACAGGCCCAACCAACCCTAGGGTTGGTAGCTTCCACCAACCCTAAGACTAAGACTGTGATCAGATGACATCTAAGGCCTATAGAAAAGCTCCCCCTACACTTTATTGTAACTATCTCCCTGATGTTCCCACCAATATATTTTAAATTTGCCTTGCTGTATGACTTTCTTTATTCTGTAAAACTATAAAACTTCAGAAAACTGCTTCCATATTGGAACATGAATTTTGAGGTATCCTAAACCTGTGTCCCCTGGAACATGGTCACTCAAAATAGCTCCAGAATAAACTATCTCTTATTCTCTTTAAGTTGAGAGCTGTGTTTTTTTTCTTCTTTTGAGTAGACAATGTATAAGGAATGACAATGATGGATTACACAAAATAAATGAAGAGCAAGAGGAAAGAAGAACAACACTGTTGGCAACAAACAATAGCAACAACAACAAAAAGGAGCCAGTCAATATATTTTCCTTCTTGAGATTGGATGGAGATGGTTCCCCAGCAACTTCAGTGTTGGTTGCTTTGAAGTTTGATTGATGTAGGAAGTAGAAGAGTATTGAGTTGTTTTGTTTCTGAGGTCCCAACAGGTTAGATCTGAAAAGGTTGTTTGCAGGCTAAGCCCCTCCCTATCTTTTCTGCCAGGGTGCTTACTATGACTCACTAAGAGCTGATCCACTGAATTCTTGTTATTTTATTTTATTTTATTTTACCATATCCAGAATCCATGATGAATGTGGAGAGTTCCCTCAAACTTCTCTCTTCATCTTAGCCTAGAGACCCCTCTACTGAATAGCCCCTTAAATCTCAGATCTATGTGTTTCTACCAAATAATGTTTTTGGTGCTCTGAGAGTATAAAAATCAGTCAGACCAGAACAATCTATCCTGACAACAGGAAGCATCAGGAACCCAGTGATCTAGTGTGTTCTGGGCATGCAGATTTTCATCCTAGCACCCTCAGCCCCATTTGTATTTTCACATGGGTTTTTTTCCTCTCCTCAGAGTTTTGCCTTTAAAGCCAACTGTAATTACTGCCAGCTTCCCTCTGTAGCATGGCATGGCACTTCCCAGGCAAACAGATGGGGTGGGAAACAGGGTGGTCTGTGAATCTGAGTCAAAGTTACAGCCCATTTCTTGGGCTCAGAGAAAGTAACTTACAGCAGAGAAAGGAAGACCTTTGGAGTTTGGATGTATAAAGATTCATGTCTTCTGTTCTCTCCAGCTGCAAAGTTCAATAGTCAGACCTCCCCTTTAAGGGAATTGTTCACCATAACACCAGTGATCAAGCTAGAAAGTGTAGGGGATGCCTCCTTCAGCATCTGCTTTTGAACAGATTGAAGATCTTCCTCTTGTCTTAAACTTGATGATACTTTCCTTTTCTTCTTTTACATAGTCTTTCTAGGTGAGAGAGTGTTAGCAATCAGGCACATCTGTGGACAGCCAGAAGTGACATCATGATGATAGACAATCAGGTATCTTCACAGCCAGCTCTCAGGTACCCAGCGATGAGACATGTTATCTCTAGCAGCCTAAGAGGTGACAGAGACACTCCCGTGTCGACCCCCTTGCACATGTGCCATGGCCCCTGACACATATACTAATTTAGACCACAAAACCCTCAAAAGTAAACAACTCCTGATGACTTACTTCTTTTCCTAAAGCTACCCTGATATTAAGGCCAAACTTAGATGCTTGGAGAGGAGACCTCCAATTCCACAGGCAGAAGTCTTGGCACTGGCCTTTAAAGTGTACCATCAGAGAGATGAAAAAGCCTGCAGACAAAAATACCGTATGCTGGCAAAGGCTGTACAACCAGCTCCCGCCACTGTCTCTGCTCCCTGGTCTCTAAGGCTCAGGAAGCACCAGGTCCCTGCTTCAAATGTGCTCAACAGGGTAATTGGGCACAGGCTTGCCCTAATCCCTGCCAGCCATCAAGGTCATGCCCAAAGTGCCATCAGGTAGGATACTGGGCTGTTGATTGCCCTCATGTTACTCAGGACAGAGGGATATCACTCCCAGGTTGACCTCCAGCTGATCTCCTAGGCTTGGCCATGGATGACTGAAGGGGCCTGAGGTCACTTGAACCAACCACTTGCATCACCAGCAGGGAGCTTGGGTGGTCAATATGGTATGTGGGTGGCCCATCTTCATCTTGGACACTAGGGTCACTTACTTGGTCCTGCCGGAATTTTGGGAACCAACCTCTCTTCGTTTCTCTATTGTTGGGGTAGGGGGTCTTACCAATCTCACCAGATCCCACTACTTAGTTACATTTTATGGGTTTTCCTCTCACTCATTCTTTTTTGGTAGTGCCAATGTGTCCTGTCCCCTTATTGGGAAGAGATCTTCTAGCTAAAGTGGGGAGCCTCTATTTCTTTTGCTCCCCCATTTGCCTAAACCAAAACTCTCCAGCAGTCCCTCTCTCCCTCCTTCTAATCACCCAACCTACTAACATGTCATTTCCTTTGCCAGCTTTTCAGGCAGACCCTTGAGTCTGGGACATAGAGAATCCTTATGTTGCTAAACACCATTCTCCTGTTGCCATCCAATTACAGGACAGTAGAAGGTACATTACCCAAGCTCAATACCTTCTTTCTCTCCAGAGCCTCAGAGGACTTAGGCCTATCATCTCTGACCTCCAAAGAAAAAAGACTCCCCCATCCCACCTCTTCCCCCTTTAACACTCCTATACTTGCAGTTAAAAATCCTAATGGGTCTGGGCAGTGGATGTCCAGTTCTAACTCCTTGTGTTTCACCCAAATGCTCTCCCCTCCCTGATCAACCTACTTACTTCATTACTTTGCTGTCTCTTCTCTCCTATGGATCTTTGCTGACCACCATCTACCATACACTGCCCCCTGCCCACTCCCTGTCAACATTGGAGATCATGTTCTTCTCTTCCTTCCAGACCATCGTCCCTCACCCCTCTCTCCAAAATGACAGGGCCCCTTTAATGTAATTCTCGTGACTCCCACAACTGCTAAACTCTCTCATTGGGTCCACCCCACTCATCTCAAACCTTTCACCCCTCCACATCAAAATGACTCTTCTTCCTACACATCAACCATAACGGGACCCTGCTCTCTTAAGCTCCAGAGGATGTTGGGATCACCCAACTTGTCCCCAATCTCAGAAAAATGAGACTCTACTCCTGTAGCTACACTTGATCACACTAGATTAGATATGGGCTACTCCTGACCCACTCTGCTATTCATTTACACCCAGGGTAACCCTTACCTCTGGAGATTTGAGATTTGAGAAACCCCCACTGATAACAGTCTTTCCAAATAGGGTCAGGGAAGTACTCTATGGCTGGATGCCAGAAGCCAATCCAAATTGCTGTCATACCTGTATACCACCACTCCATCTAAATATTATGAACTCTTTGTTTGCTTCCTCTTTGACTTGATGAAAGATGATTGTAAAAAATGGCCAGATGAAAATGGGGGCTGTCCATATTGGTCTTGCTAGATACATATGCTAGGATCACGGACCAATCATTCAAGATCCATGGAATCCCAGGTGGAAACAGTCATTGGTAAGCTCTGCCGTAAAAACCAATCTGGGTCTCCAATAAGTACTATTCACATTCAGAGAAAAGTATGTCCCAATTGTCTAACCTCTAGAAAATAGGAGAAGTAATTAAACATTCCTCCAAGGTCATTACTTCCTTGACATTCCCCTTCATAACTAACCTGCCATGATGCCTTCTGCTTCAGATCCTGACCTCAGCCTACCAACTCCTTAATGTCACCCAACTTGGCTACTTTAGAGATTGCTGGCTATGTGTACCCCGTGGAACTAACTCACAATTGCCATTTACAGCTTCTCCAGTGACCCTGCCAAGCAACTTCACCTTACCTTTAATCAGCTGCCCTGACTCTGGTGTTGCCATGACCCCATACCTTTTCTGTATAACTCTTTTTGGCATAGTAGAATGTTTTAGGACATCTGGGATACTTTCTGTAGGAACATTATGATCCCTAGCCTGTAACAGAACCATAAACCTTGAAACTTCATCTGTACCACAGTGCCCTACAGTCCAAACACATCAATTCTCTGTGGTACTCCGATCAGGAGTTTGCATGTTGGTATTTCTTTTCCCTAAATTAGGAGTAATTCATGGAGAAGAGCCTCTAACAATCCCACTTGTAGACTCAATATCTGCCTCACATAAAAAGGGGCAGTTCAAATCATGCCACTCCTGACCACTGTGGGAATAACTGCAGGTATTGCTACTGGAATGGCAGGGCTCACTACCTCTCTAACCTTGTACAATCAATTTTCTTTCTAGCTTGACAACAGTCTTCAAGAGAGCTCAAACCATGCTCACTCTCCAAAGACATTGATTCTCTGGCAGCAGTGGTGCTTGAAAACTGTTGGGGACTAGATCTTCTTTTAGCCAAAGAGGGTGGTCTTTGACTTTTTCTCCAGGAAGAATGCTGCTTCTAGATTAACCAGTCTGGTATAGTGAGAAACAAAATCCAATAACTACAAACAGGCCTCCAAAAATACAGAGAACAATGTGATGCCTCTGATTTCTCTGTCTTTGAAAGCCCCATATGGAAATAGATACTGCCTTTCCTAACCCTAATGATGAGGACCAGCCAGCTCCAAAACTGACGATGTCCCTAGAAAGCAGGAAGCAGTTTAAGAGATCCAATGCCCCTATTCCCACCTTACCATCGGCCTCCCTTCTCTATTTCGGTTCGTCTTTTTATGATAAGAAAAAGAGAGGAATGTTAGCAATCAGGTACATCTGTGGACAGCTAGAAGTGACATTAGGACAATCAGGCATCTTCAGAAACAGCACTCTGTGACCCAGTGATGAGACATGTTATCTCTAGTGGCCCAAGAGGCAACAGAGGTCACTCCTGTGTCTGCCCCTTTGCACATACCCCGTGGCCCCTGATGCATGTCCCTTCAAGACCTGTTCTCCCTGCCTCCCTTCTCTTCTCTCCTCCCTTTTCCAGAGGCTGCCTCTGTCTCCCCCTATAAACCTCCCATGTGAGACCTGCTGCATGGAGTGTTTTGTTTGGTATGTGCCTCTTCTAACAGGGTGTCTCTTCCTTTTTTGCCATTTTGTTTAGTGCTGCATGTTGATGCTTGTTTCTTTTTTTTTTAAATCAGCATATATGAACTATACAAGAAGATAGGTTTCATTATGAAGCTTTCATTTATGTACATAAGTCATCTTCACTCCATGTTACCCTTTTCTGTACCTTTTTCACTCTTGATAATTCTGTTTCTCTTCTCAACTAACTACTGTTCACTATCATATCTCTTGTTTTGTATTATGAGCCAATGGATTTCCTTAAGGTTGTCTGCAGGGACTTGGGTGAGAATCTGTCTACAGAATGAGGTCTGTTGTTTCTGTGTGCATGCATGAGTATGTATTGTTTAACCCAAGAATCACAAGAAAAAGATTAGTGCCACAATTTTTGATCCAAATTTGAAGCAAGCTTTAATTAAATACTGGCCAGAATGATGGACTCTGCTTATAAAGGAAAAACTCATAAGACTTCTGTATTTCCCTTCAGGTTCAATCAGGGGCAAGTATATGTACCTCTTACTTACATAACTCGCACCTACAACCAATCAGAGGCAAGCATACATTTCTGACATATTTTTGCCTATTTACTGCCCACCTATATGTGGTCAAGCACATCCAGGGCAGTTAGATCAAAAATTTGTTTAGAGGAGTGAAAAGATAAACAATAACCTCCAGCATTTTAGGAAGTATCTCTGGCCTTGAGCAAAGGGACAACAGGTTAGAGACATTTTTGTTTTATGGATCTCTTAGGCACATTAATTAAACCTTACAATATAACATTGGCTCTCATAGGATCTCTGTGTGAGTGCATGTGCATGTGGAGGCAAGAGCTTACCATCATAAGAATGGGAACATTGGTTTCCAAAGTGGTTGTACAAGTTTGCACTCCTACCAGCAATGGAAGCATTTTCCCCTTGCTCCATACCCCTGTCAACATGTGCTATCAGTTGAGTTTTTGATCTTAGCCATTCTGATGGGTATAAGATGGAATCTCAGAGATGTTTTGATTTGATGGCTAATGACTGGACATTTCTTTAAGTAGTTCTCGGCCATTTAAGATTCATTTGTTGAGAATTCTCTCTTTAGCTCTGTGCCCCATTTCTTAATTGGGTTATTTGGGTTGTTGGAGTCTAACTTCTTGAGTTCTTTATGTTTTAGATATTGGCCTATCAGATGTAGTGTTGGTGAAGATCCTTTCCCAATCTCTAAGCTGCCATTTTGTCCTATTGACAGTGTCCTTTACCTTACAGAAGCTTTTCAGTTTCATGAGGTCCTATTTATCAATTTCTGATCTTAGAGCCTGAGGCATTGGTGTTCTGTTCAGGAAATTGTCTCCTTTACCGATGCATTCAAGGCTGTTTCCTACTTTCTCTTCTATGAAATTTAGTGTATCTGGTTATATGTTGAAGTCCTTGATCCATTTGGACTTGAGTTTTGTGCAGGGTAATAAATAAGGATTTATTTGCAATCTTCTACTTGTATACATCCAGTTAGACCAGCACCATTTGTTATAGATACTTTCTTTTTCTCTCAAGACCTAGCTATACTATTCCTGGGCATATACCCAAAAGATGTTCCACCATTCCACAAAGACACTTGTTCAACTATGTTCATAGCAGCTTTATTTGTGATAGCCAGAGACTAGAAACAGCCTAGATATCCCTTGACTGAAGAATGGATAAAGAAAATGTGGTACAGCTACACAATTGAATACTATTCAGCTATTAAAAACAAAGACATCATGAATTTTGCAGGCAAATGGATGGATCTTGAGAATATCATCCTGAGTGAGGTAACCCAGTCCCCAAAGGACATGCATGTTATGTACTCACTTATAAGTGAATATTAGCCATAAAATACAGAGTACCCATGCTACACTCCACAGACATAAAGAAGCTAAACAAGAAGGAAGGCACAAGTGAGAAAATTTGAATCTCACTTAGAATGGTTAATAAAATAGTCGTAAGAGGTAGATGGAGGAAGGGAACTGAGTGAGAGTGTTGGGCACCTCCACCAGGTCGTGGGAAAATAAAGGAGTGTGTAACCCACATCCTGCCAGAGCTCTGGTACTTTAGCCTGGCAGACTTGTGAGGCTGCCTGCGCTCTCCATACCACCCAGGTTGGCATCTGGCTGCTGTGAACCATATCCTAGTCTGTGCGGGTAGTGGAAAGGGGATAGCCCCAGGAGTCCCTGGGCCAAGGACAACAGGTTCTAGCTCCTGGGCATCACAGACACTGCTGGACACAACTGAAAAGCTGAGAACAAGGCAGGGCCTCCGGGGTGGCAATGGTCCCAGCTGAAAGGAGAAAGGGGGCAGGGAGAGGAAGAGGCCTCCCCATGGTTCAGGCATGAGCAGGCATGGGTCGAGAGTCCTTGGTCCGGTCTCACAGCTGGAGGGAGCTGGGAGACTTACCTGTAGGAGATTAGAAGTGGCCCTTTAGAGGAAGGCCTAATCCATTTCCCCAGCAAGTTGCGTGAGTCTAGATGAAAGGAGGCAATCCATGGTCTTAAGACATTTGTTTTAGAGAGGAGAGAGAGAAAGAAGATAGAAAAGTAGAGGCTGGCCATGGCTACTTGGAGAAAGGGGAAAGAGGAGAGAAGGAACAAGAGGTGAGAGTAAAGACAAGAAGCGAAGAGGCTGAGAGAGAGAGGAGGGGCCAAGTATCTCCTTTTACAGTGGACTGTGCTACCTGTCTGTTCCTGGGGATGGGGCATACCTGACCATGGTCAGCTGACTGGGGGTGAAGTCCAGCCAGAATATTGGGAGCTTGAGGCATTATCTAGCCACAGGATAATGGAGTTGAAGGCCTCGTGGTGTCAGGCATCTATGTCTGGGGAGCACAGCTTACTATTCTGTCCCTTGTAGGATTCTCTACTGGGTCTCCAGAGCAAGCCTCGCTCAACCAAGAACACAGATTACCTTTCATGGTCCCATAAGAGAGGGGGAGGGCATAGGAATGGTGGGGTGTGTGTGTGCAGGATCAGATGTGTGGAGGGGCAGGAAGAATAGCCAGATGGCTATAAGAATGAATGGAAATCTGCAACTGATGGGAGTAGAGGATTATGGGGTATCTCCAGGAAGAGACAGAGACCTGGGATAAGAGAGGTACCCATTGGGTGTGTCCTTAGCTGTGACCCACAGCATTTGGGATATGGAACTTGAAGAGGCCACCTCCTGTAACCAGGCAGGAATCCCAGTGGAATGATAGGGACACCAACCCACCCACCAAACTTTTGAACCAAAATGTATCCTGTTTACAAGAAATGCAGGCATGGGAGGTGGAACAGAGACTGAGGAAATAACCAGCCCAACTTGAGACCTGTCCCATGAGCAAGCACCCATCCCTGACACTATTAATGATACTCTTTTATGCTTGCAGACAGTAGTCTAGCATAGCTGTCCTCTGAGAGGCTCCACCTAGCAGCTCTAACAGATGTAGAGACCCATAGGCAAACAGTGGATAGAGCTTGGGAAATCTTATGGAAGAATGGGAGGAAGGATTTCAGTCTCTAAGGGAGATAGGAACTCCTCAGGAAGACCAACAAGAGTCAACTAACATGGACCATTGGGGCTCTCAGACACTGAACCACCAACCAAAGAGCATACATGGGCTAGACCTAGGTCTCCCCACACACATGTACGCTTCAGTCTTCATGCGGGTGG
>JADRCC010153241.1:0-12892 GCA_019843855.1 Hylomyscus alleni
TTTTTTTTTTCTAAACACTAATTAAAATTCTTCAACTTCCTTCTGATTTCATTCTGAAAGTATATTATTAACAAGAACAATAACTTTGAGTAAGACCACAGTTTACCTGCTGACATGTGCAACCCAGATTTCCAGAGACAATGCTTTCATGGAAAGTGCTTTACCCATCGAGCCATTTTCACAACTATTGAATTGAAATTTTGAAATAGCGCTGTCTGTGTTCCCTTTGTGGGCTGTTGTAGAGGAGTAGGCATGTAGTAAAGCAAATGTTTACAACTCAGTCTGGCTTACCCAATAAGGCATGTAGCTAAAAGGTTAAGAAATACTGGACAGGAGACCAGTGATCCGTTGGGTTAGCAAAGAAAATTTACTTCTCTCTATAAAGTGTAATAAAAACTTTCAGTGCTCTGTGACTGGGGAAAAATAACAGACAGGAAACATAATGAAAACTAGGATACTTCTTTTATCTAAACATGATTCATGTGCTCTTTCCAAGCTTTATTATTCTTTAATCTATGACACACTGGATGCCATGCAATTTCCTACCGTAGGTCTCAGCAGCAGAAAGCTATGTCTGGAGCTGTTTCCTATGACTTTTGCTGCACAGCGATGAACCTGCTTTTTTTTTTATTAGTATACTTTTATTATTTAAAACAATTTTCAAATTAAATATTTAACTCATATTCTTCCCTTTCCCCAAGATCTTCCTGTTCCTCTACCCCTCCCTACCTAAGCAACTTTAGGTTATTTAGGACTGCCTGCTCTGGCCTCAGTGGCAGAAGATGTGTCTCTAATCCTTGAGAGACTTCAGGCCCCAGGGAAGGGGGCTGCCTGGTTTGGGGAGAACCCTTTCGGAGGGGAGGCAAAGGGGAGAAGGGATGGGATGAAGGACTATGGGAGGGGGGACCAATAGGGAATGGTCAACATCAGGAATGTAAATAAATAAAATAAACAAAACAAAACAACAAAAATCTAATATAACACGATTACCCCCTAAGATCTGAAAAAAACAAAACACACCCCAAAAGAAAAACTGAAACGAAGTAAAAGTACATGTGTGTAGTCCATTATATTTTGGTTAACATCTCATGAACATGAGGCCTGCCCTGGAGTGGTTGATGTACTTAGTGACATTCCATTGGAGAAAATTGATTTTTTTTCCCTCTCCTCACAGGTATAAATAATAGCTCAGTTGTTAACCTTTATCCTAGTGGCTGTATTTTCACTCATTCATTCATCCTTTATTCATTTTTTTTAAAAATATGATAAAATAAAAACTATCACATCAAAGCTGGACAAGACAGCAAAGGAAGAAAAGAGTTCAAGAGAAGGCATAAGAATCAGAGGCCCACTCGTTCTCACATTCAGGAATACCAGGAAAACACTAAACTGGATGTTTATATGCATATTGCTGACCCATGTAAGCCCCAGTGGATATGGCTTCCGTCTCTGTGAGTTCTCAATAGCTTTGTTCATGCTGATTTAGAGGGCCTTGTTTTCTTGGAGGCCTCCATTCCCTCTAGTTCTTCCCTCCTCCTTTTCCACAGGGTTCCCTGAGCTCTGAGGAGAGGGATTTAATGTCTATATGTGATTTAGGGATAGGTGTTACAAGATCTCTCACTCTCACAACCTTTGTGCCACTATCGCCCTAGCATATCTTGCAGGCAGTACACCTGTGTAGAGCACAAGGTGATTTGGGGTTTAGTGTGTCACAAGGTGATTTGGGTAGTGTCACCAAAAGCAGACACTATTGTGGATGCCAAGAAGTACATGCTGACAGGTGCCTGATATAGCTGTCTCCTTAGAGGCTCTGCCAAAGCCTGACATATAAACAGGTGGGTGCTCGCAACCAACCATTGAACTGATCACAGGGATCCCAAAGGAGGAGATAGAGAAAAGACTGAAGGGGCTGAAGGAGTTTGCAACTCCATAGGAAGAACAACAATATCAACCAACCAGAACTTCCAGGGTCTAAACCACCAACCAAGGAGTTCAAATGAAGGGACCCATGGCTCGAGCTGCATTTGTAGCAGAGGATGGTCTTGTCAGGCATCAATGGGAGAAGAGACCCTTGGTCCTGTGAAGGCTCCATGCCCCAGTGTAAGGGAATGCCAGGACGGGGAGGTGGGAGTGGATTGGTGGATGAGGGTATACACTCATAGAAGCAGGAGGTGGTGGGATGGCATAGTGGGTTCCGGGGGGTGGGGATTGAAAAAGTGGATAACATGTAAAATGTAAATAAATAAAATATCCATTTAAAAATAAGTACTTTCCTTTACCAAAGACACTGGAACATAGAGGTAAAGACTCTATGTGGGCACTAGCTTGACTTCTCCATGTTCAGTGAGTTGTGTGGTTATTGTCTTAAGGAATGGGGTCTTTCTGTCATTTTTCTGAGCAACCTATAGTCTTGGCAACAGAATAGCCTTGAACTCATTGACACAGAAAAAGACTTTCTGAATAGAATACCACTATCATAGGCACTAATATCAACAATTAATAAATGAGACCTCATGAAACTTAAAAGTTTCTATAAGGCAAAGGTCACTCTTATTCACACAAAGCGATAGCCAACAGAATGGGAAGAGATTTTTACCAATTACATAGCTAATAGAGGGCCAATATCCAAAACATATAAAGAATTCAAGAAACCAGATATATAAAATTAATAATTCAATTAAAATGGGGTACAGATCTCAACAGAGAATTCTCAATAGAGGAAAATCAAATGGCCAAAAAACACTTAAAGGCTTGCCCAACTTCCTTAGCCATCAGGAAAATACAAATAAAAACTACTTTGAGATTCCATTTCATACCTGTCAGAATGGCTAATATAAATAAAAAAAGCGACAACTCGTGCTGGCAAGAATGTGGAGTAAGAGGAACCCTCATCCTTTGTTGGCAGGACTAAAAACTCATAAAGCTATGATGTAAATAAGTGTGACAGGTCCTCAGAAAGAGGAAAATAAATCTAACTCAAGATCCAGTTATACCACACTTGGGTATATACCCAAAAGATGCCACATCCTACCACAAAAACACTTGCTCAAACATATTCATTGCTGCTGTATTCATAAAAGCCAGAAGTTGAAAACAACGTAGCTGGGCAGTGGTGGCACATGCCTTTAATCCCAGCACTTGGGAGGTAGAGGCAGGCTGATTTCTGAGTTCGAGGCCAGACTGGTTTACAGAATGAGTTCCAGGACAGCTGGGGCTACACAGAGAAACCCTGTCTCGAAACAAACAAACAAACAAACAAAGAAAACAACCTAGATGTCTGTTTTAGTTACAGTTTCTATTCCTGCAACAAAATACACTGACCAAAAATCAAGCTGAGAAGGGAAGGGTTTATTTAGCTAAAACTTCCATATTGCTGTTAATCATCAAAGGAAGTCAGGAAAGGAAGTCAAACAGGGCAGATATCTGGAGGCAGACCCTGCCACAGAGGCTATCGAGGAGTGCTGTTTACTGGCTTGTTCTCCCTGTCACCAGACCTACTTATATAATCCAGGACCACCAGCCTATGGATGGAACAGCCTACAATCCTCCAACCCCAACAATCACTAAGAAAATACCTTACAACTAGATCTTATGGAGGCATCTGCCCAATGAGCTTCCTCTCTTCTTCTCTTTTAGATAACTCTAGTTTGTGTGTTAAGTTGACACAAGATTAGCTAGCACAATGTACCTCAAAAGAAGAATGGATAAAGAACCTGTGGTACATTTACACAATGGAATATAACACAGCCATTAAGAAAATGATGTCAGGAAATAAGCAGACAAATGAATGGAACTAGAAAACTTCCTCCTGAATAAGATATCTGATACCCAGAAACACAAATACGGTATTTGCTTATATGTAGATATTAGCCCTTAAGTCAGTAATAACCAATCTACAGTTCATTGAACCACAGAAGATAGGTATATGGGAAGGGACTAGAGGGAACAGATAGATCTTATTAGGAAAGGGAAACAGAATAGATAAATATGGATGGATGGATGTGGAGCTGGACAAACGAGTGCTGGAGGATGTAAATACAGGGAAAGACAACAAAAATAAAGACCCTTTGAGGGATAGGATGGGAGCCTAATAAAACTAGATGCTTCCTAATGTACATATATGAGTAACCTAAGTGAAATCGGCACTCAGCGGGGGTGACAGAGACCCAACTTTGTCTGCTTTATTGTCACCAAATGAAGCTTCCAGTACTAATATCAGACTACATGTACTTGAATTTTCTTTTGGACTGGTTGCAATAGTGACTGCTTCCTCTGGGTAGATACATTGCCAAATAGAGAGCAGAAAATGCTAACTTTCCTACCCAGGTTTGAGACTGAATATATTCCAGACACTACGGGAAATAAACAAATAATTGTTTGGAATACTCTTGAAAGTTAAAGGGAAATCCAAAGAAAAGGATCCAGGAGTAAAGGGAGAGGGAGGGAAGGGAGGAGGGAGGCATGGAGACAGAGAGAGAAAGGGAAAGGGGAAGGGAGGGGAAGCAGAAAGGCAGAAAAGGAGGAGGAGAGAGAGAGTGAGAGGGAAATGGGTGGGTCATTGAGGGAGGGAGGGAAGGTGGAGGGAGAAGGGAGGAAAGATTGATTATGTCTTGGTGCAGGTGTGTTATCACTGGCTCTGCAAAGTTAAGCCTTCAGATGCTTCTCTGTAAATGGAAGCTTCTGGGACCAGAAGATACGGTATTTGAAAGAGAGGTTTTAATTTTTATTAGGAAAATTAGGATTTGGACTAGGTGGTATTATAGACTGGATCAATATTCGCTAAGCAGAACTTAACTTGTCCATTGCTGTGAATAATTTAGTGAGTAAGTTCTTTACACTCATACTCAAAGTCCACACTAATGACTTGGTAATTATTCCAA
Organism: Hylomyscus alleni; assembly: GCA_019843855.1. Classification (NCBI taxonomy): domain Eukaryota; kingdom Metazoa; phylum Chordata; class Mammalia; order Rodentia; family Muridae; genus Hylomyscus; species Hylomyscus alleni. The sequence continues at coordinate 4,881 of JADRCC010153241.1, forward strand.
TTGATTTTCCATGAACTGTTGACTACTTTGTTGGCACACCAATAAACAAAGACAGACTGTGCAGTCTGTTTCATACTTACATCTTACCACTGTGTTTCGCAAAGGGAACAAACACATTGAAATAAACATTTCTGTGTATGTTTTACTAGAATTACCACTGAACATATGTAGTGTCTTCCAGAATCCTCATTTGGACTGCACTGAGCATAAGGAAAGATAATTATGTGACATAAGGAATTGTGAAGCTGGTAGAATTTTAGGGAATATGTAACTTGTTCATGTATAGAAACTCTCAGCGTCATTAGGAGATAATAGCAGTTACATGAATGAAACTGGAATTTTATATAAATATAAGCAAATACTCAGACCTACTATTAAATGGAAAAAGAAAGCAAGTTGTATTTATGTAGATATATGCCTTCCATATGAGGCTATGGATGTGAAAAATGATACATGCTTGAGTTAACAACTACAGAGACATACCAAGCACATAGGGATAAATATCCAATTTAGTATGTTGTGATCTCAAGGAAGCCAAAAAAGAAGGTGTAAAGGTTGGAAATAATAGTAAATGGAGCCAGGCAGTGGTGGCGCATGCCTTTAATCCCAGCACTTGGGAGGCAGAAGCAGGCGGATTTCTGAGTTCAAGGCCAGCTTGGTCTACAGAGTGAGTTCCAGGACATCCAGGCCAGATAGAGAAGCCCTGTCTCAGGGGATAAAAAAAAAAAAAGAGTAAATGGAATATAGTGGTATCAACGAATCGAGGTCATAAAACAGTTTAGAACAGGTTAGAAGTGAGGGGCTCAAACTTCTGAAACTTTATTTGTTGAAGTCTCTACAAGTATACAATGAAATTTCCTGAAGTTCACCAGCATAAAAGACTCTGAAAGACCAAATGGGTGACACATTTAAGTTGTGAAATTCTTCTGTTTGAGAGAGAGTCCCACTATGTAGCCCAGGATAACCTGGAACTCATGATGTAACCAGTTTGGCCTGGTTTACCCTTTCCAAGTGCTTACCACCCATGCCGCATTTGGGTCTTCTCTTTTCTTTTCAATATCAATAACTCTGCTTTTATTAAAAATTGCTGTGGTCTGACCCCCCCTCCACCACCACCCCCCTGCAGCATAGCTGAAGCCATTTTGTTCCATACCTACCACCTGTAGTATGTCATTACTTGTTGTAAAGCCTCTATGTAGTTGATTTAATCCAGGGTTTCCCTCTGTCGTGAGGTATGGCTATTGAACATTAGTCAGTTTCAAAAGACTTGAAATGATGTGAAAGTAACAACTCCTTCACTTCTGGCAAATGGAGCAAAGGAGAGAACATCGCTCAGTCATAGAGGAGACTCAGGCACTTGGGGCAAAGAGATAGGATATAATACATAAGTCCATTAAATTTCATGGGGCTTGATGATTGAGAATTAATATTGAATTTAAAGAATGAAATGGATGCATACCAAAGTGAGGACTGACCACGTCTGGAGCAAGGGAAGTCAACAGGTGCATTGGCCACCTCCTTTTGGAAGCCTGTATATTATCATGAGAACAAGAACGCACATAAGACAATTGATAGATACTGATCTAACTATCATAAACCAAATTACAAACACAACTGTAGGAGATGCAAGGTCAGGGACACTTACTTGAAGATGTGTTGAAACACTCCAGCTCTACTCTGCTGGATAAGAGAAAACTGAGGGAGGGAATGTGCTTCAGAAAAAAGAAGCAGCTGACAGAAAGGCCCTGACACGGGCAAGCAGGGCAAGCAGCAGCTGACAGAAAGACCCTGACACGGGCAAGCAGGGCAGTGTCCAGGCGAAGGCAGCAGGAATTAGCACTTATTTCATTTTTACAAAGTTAGCCACTGTGAGCAAAATCAGAGGAAGCAATTTGAATTTAACAAAAACCCTGACACAATGATGGACAATAAACCTGATGCCCTTCCATGCCCACAGCGTCTCTGCTATTGGTCAGGTACACAAAGAGAAGGATGCACAATTTCACAGGATCACAATCACAACCAGGATAAGCAGCCTGATTTTGGAGGCAAAGAGTATATCCTATCATCAGAGAGTTTCAGGAGAAAAGAATTATATGAATCTAATCTAGAAGCAAAGCTTTAGAGGTTAAAACAATGAGGAAGAATTTGAAAGCGAAAGCAAAGTGGAGTCTCTTCAGACTTTACAAGAAGCACAGAGACTAAGGAAACCGGAATCAGTTCTCAGAAAAAGCTGGAGGGTGATGAACCTCTGCCTCACACACCTGGCCCTTATCTTCTCCTTCCATACTTAGAAAAACAGGAGAATTAATGTGAAACTGATGTCTACTGAGTCCTGGAAAAGAAAATGTTGCTATCTTGCTTTGATTATCTTGATGTTGGATGCGGCACTTGAACTGGACCTTCACATACAAGAAACCACACATAACGAACATGATCAACATGCATTTGAGGCTAGAGTTCTACACAACCAGATAGTGAACATGGTTTTCTTTTGAAAAAGGCTTTCATTGTGTAGTTCAGACTAGTCTCAAACTCATCACATAGGCAAGGCCAATCTCAAACTTCTGAGGCTCCTGTCTGAGCCTCTGGGGTCCTGGGGTTAGTAGTCCTGTGTCACCAGTTCTGAATATGACATTAAGTTTTGATAAAGTGGAACTATAACTATTTAACCACGGTTAGTGTCATAGCTTTTGTTAACCTGAAACAAAGCTAGACAAACTTGGGGAGATGGAATCTCCTCTGGAGAATGGCCTCTGCCAGGTTGTCTGTCAGGCAGGTCTGTGAAGCATTTTGCTAATTGCTAATTGAGGAGAGGACGTTAAACAGTGGACGGCACCCTGTAAGGCTACAGGGTACTTTTTGGTCAATGTTTTGTCACAACAGAAAACAAGCTTAAACAGCTAGTTTGCTAGTTAACTTACTTGCTTATGTAATGGTGCTGGGACTGATGTCCTCATACATATTTAACATATATTGTCATCAGTTAGCTTCAGTACAGCCCAGGTAAGGATTTAGTTATATGACTTTTCATAGATATTAATGATGATGTATAGGAAAACAATTGATTTAGAGTTCTAATAATGCTAACTCATGAACTAAGTACAGGTATCAATCCTTAATTGGTGAAAGTAAAAAAAAATTGGTAAAAGTCTGAGAAAATATGAGTATTTAAAGATAGAAAAATCAGAGTTGGCATGTGTATGATAGAAATATAAAAAAATTCATCAGTAAGCAGGTAAAATGCTTGGTCTTGAGAAAAAATGCTTAGAGGTTGTTTATAGAGGTTTTTCATAATTGACATCTTAGGAAATTTCTTGATTTTCAAAGGTTGAGACCAAACTTCATAGTGGAATATTTCAGAAAAAACGAAATCTATCAGATAAGATTCAACTTGAGGTTACCCTGTCTTGAATTTAAAATATATGTGTTACCTCTTCACTACGTGCTAATGAATCTTAAACATGTATCTCTCAGGCAAGTCACATACCTGCACAGTAAAAGGAACATAGAAAAATACTATGACTTCTGAGAGGGACCTGGTTTATCTCTTTCGTGAAATGGTTTAAAAATTTGAGGCTTCCTTCTCTATGAAAAAGACTGACCAGTCTGTGTGATGGGAGGGCCAAGGATGCAGGAAGAGTGTGGCCTCGGAGGTCAGGAAGCAAGGTCTGCTGATTAACACAGGGAACTCTCAAAGGATGCTGTTGTAGGCAATGGATGCCTCAGGAGTATGGAACGTGTCTATGGAAACATTTGTTCAGGATTTGGAAAACCTACATGAATATTATGTATTCACCTACATGGCAAGGCAATGGAGCACCTGCCACATATTAGACTCTATGCTACTGGAAGGCTTAGCTGAGATATACCAGTCAGGGTGATTCATCTGCAGAATGGCCAAAGAGATTGAAATTAGAGCTGCATTCTAAGGGTGAAGCACACGTCTAGGGCTCTGAAACTGTGAGCAGGGAGTCAGTAAGGGGATTGGTCTGGTAGAGAGAAGTAGAAGAGGGAGGTATAGGCTAGTCTTGCCTGTGGGCTTCAGGGTCAGGTTCTGTAAAGGACAAGGGCAGATCATGAATGTTCTAAATGGAGCACTTGGGAGGCAGAGATAGGTGGATTTCTGAGTGGATTTCAGCCTAGTCTACAGAGTGAGTTCCAGGACAGACAGGGCTACACAGAGAAACTCTGTCTCAAAAAACCAAATAAGAAAAAGGAAAAATGAAAAAAAAAAAAACAAATTTGACATCTGAGTTTTGAGCATTGAACTCAGGTGACCTGGCTTATACAGGAAGAACTTTTACCCACTGAGCCATCCTGTCAGCTCTGAGCTGTATTTTACTTGTGGGCTATTGGCATGTGGCTTGACTGTTTTAATACCTATTGTTCCTTACTGTCAGACTGAGCTACAATTCTCTCAGATAATCGTTTGCATGTGTGAATATATTCTCCTTTATGTACTGGAGCCTGGTAAAGCTCTCTAAAATTGTAGGAAATACTAATGTTTACAAATAGCTAAGAAAGAGATCATTTTCAGTCCCTCCTCTGCTGCATTCCAGTCTACAGAGTTTGATTTATTCTTTCATCCAATCTCTATCTCTAGATGGTATCTCTCCATGAAAGAAAATCAACATTAGGAGTTCGTTTTCAGGGAGATTAGCCTACATATTTTATTGTATGTGGCTTCATTAAATATTATAAAAATTTATGCAAAACTACTCAATAATGTAGTGTCTCTAAGTCATAGTTTGTATAAATTAGGGGGAATTGTATAAATTAAGAATACATGTTGGGAATACATCACAGGCTCTAGAAAACAATTATAAACTACTTTCAACAAGGGCCACTGCATAAATTAAACAAATCCACACTATCTCCAAAAATAAACCAAGGAAGATATTTAAAAATGAAAATGACTTCTAGCCAGGCGGTGGTGGCACATGACTTTAATCCCAGCACTTGGGAGGCAGAGGCAGGTGGATTTCTGAGTTTGAGGCCAGCCTGGTCTACAGAGTGAGTTCCAGGACAGCCTGGGCTACACAGAGAAACCCTGTCTCGAAAAAAAAAAAAAAAAAAAAGAAAATGACTTCTATACTTTGTCATACCAGTGGCTCTACACAGTTGTTTACCAGATATTTTAAGGACTTTTTATAGGGAATATATTTAAAGTAGGTCACAACTGGAAACAATTAAGAAATCACTCTGCCTGTGTTGTCTCCACATTTACCTTCCTCCTCCTTCTTGTTCCATTGTAAGGCTACCACTCCACTCCAATGACCTCCAACACCCCTGTCTAACAAGGAGCATCCAAGTTAAATCCCCTCCTATTGCTTTGCCTGTCCCTGGGAGCACACACAGCTGCCCTGAGCTAGCTGAATGCTGTTTCCCAAGCTCCATTGTCTGGCTACCACTCCTCCAACCTCCAATAGGCCCACATACAAGAAACATCCAGGTCTGCTACACTAAGAACATCCAGTCCAAGACTGCCCACTAGAGTCCTGTTTCATGGGGGAACGTCTGGATCAGGATACCTTCCTGATACCTGCTACACTGGGAACATCAGAGGACAACCAGATGCAAAAAAAGCTAGAATAAAAAACATAAACAAGAGCCAAGGCAACATGGGACCTCCAGAGCAAAACTATCCCACTACAGCAAGCCCTGGATATCCTAACTTAAATGAAACACAAGAAAATGACCTTAAATCCAATCTTATAAAAATGCCTTTAAAGAGGATATTAATAAATCCTTCAAGAAATACAATTAAACAGGTAGAGACCTTTAAAGAGGAAATTAATAGATCAATTAAGAAATACAGAAAAATACAACCAGCCAGGTTACGGAAATGAATAAAACTGTTGAAGACCTGAAAATGGAAATATAAGCAATAAAGACAATACAATCTGAGGTTATCCTGAGATAGAAAACATAGGAAAGAGAACAGTAACAACATATGCAACCATCACCAACAGAATATAAGAGATGGAAGAGAAAATCTTAGGCATAGAGGATATGATAGAAGAAAAATGTTAAATCTAAGAAATTCCTGAAACTTCCAGGAAGTCTGGGATACTATGAAAAGACCTAACATGAAAATAATCTGAATAGAAGGGGAAAATCCCACCTCCAAGGACTAGAAAAATATTTTCAACAAAATCATAGAAGAAAATTTCCCCAACCTAAAGAAAGAGATGCCTATCAACATACAAGAAGCTTAAAGAACACCAATTAGATTGTACCAGAAAAGAAAATCCTCCCACCACAGAATAATCAAAATACTAAATGTACAGATAAAAGAAAGAATTTAAAAAGCTTCAAGGGGGAGAGGAAGCTCCACTCCCAGGTGCTCTGACACACCCAGGATCAGAGGTGAGGAGGACCCAACATCTGTCCCAACACTTGAAGTAACTGGGACCAGCAGGACCTGGCACACAGGAACTCTGCCAGCCCAGTGGTTCTGGTTCCTTCCAGTCTCTCTGGGCTGGTGTCCTGAGCAGATCTTGGGCTCAAGCTCCACAGCCAGTCCCACAACACCCAGAGGAAGCTCCACTCCCAGGTGCTCTAACAAGCCTAAGATCACAGGATCCCATAATCACAGAATCACAGAGATAGCTTGACTCTGAGGAGTTTTGACACAACCAGGATCACAGGAAGGACAGGCTCCAGTCAGATTTAGCCAGGGTAGGTAGCACTAGAGATAACCAGTTGGTGGGGGGTAAGCATAAGAAAATAAACAACACAAATCAAGGTTACTTGGCATCATCAGAACCCAATTCTCCCACCATAGCAAGTCCTGGACACACCATTACACTGGAAAAGCAAGATTCAGATCTAAAATCACTTCTCATGGTGATAATACAGGACTTTAAGAAAGACATAAATAGAACCCTCAGAGAAATAAAGGAGAACACAGGTAAACAGCTAGAAGCCCTTCAAGAGGAAACACAAAAATCCCTTAAAGAACTACAGGAAAACACAATCAAATAGGTGAAAGAAATGAGCAAAACCATCCAGAATCTAAAAATGGAAAGCAAACAATAAAGAAATCAGAAAGAGAGACAACACTGGAGATATAAAACCTAGGAAAGAAATCAGTAATCATAGATGCAAACATCACCAACAGAATACAAGAGATAGAAGAGAGAATCTCAGAGGCAGAAGACACCATAGAAAATATTGACACAACAGTCAAAAAAATGCAAAAAGCAAAAAGATCCTAACCCAAAATATCCAGGAAACTGAGTACACAATGAGAAGACCAAACTTAAGGATATTAGGTATAAAAGAGAGGGAAGACTCCCAACTTAAAGGACCAGTAAATATCTTCAACAAAATTATAGAAGAAAACTTCCCTAACCTAAAGAAATAGATGCCCATGAGCATACAAGAAGCCTACAGAACTCCAAATAGACTGGATCAGAAAAGAAATTCCTCCTGTCACAAAATAATCAAAACACCAAATGCACTAAACAAAGAAAGAATTTTAAAAGCAGTAAGGGAAAGAGGTCAAGTAACATATAAAGGCAGGCCTATCAGAATTATACCAGACTTCTCACCAGAGACTATGAAAGCTAGAAGATCATGGGCAGATGTCATACAGATCCTACAAGAACACAAATGCCAGCCCATGCTACTATACTCAGCAAAACTTTCAATTACCATAGATGGAGAAAACAAGATATTCCATGACAAAACAAAATTTACACAATATCTTTCTACAAATCCAGCCCTACAAAGGATAATAGATGGAAAACATCAACATAAAGAGCAAAACTACACCCTAGAAGAAACAAGAAAGTAATCTTTCAACAAATCCACACAAACCTAATTCCACCTCTTACAACAAAAACAACAGGAAGTGACAATTACTTTTTCTTAATATCTTAATATGAAAATTAATATTACCAACATATCCTAATCGATTGAAATCCAAAAAAATGAGGAATTAGAAATTTGTTGATTGTCATCCAATGGTCTCTCTAATTTGGTAATTGGAGAAATAGATCTAA
>JADRCC010153255.1:0-10081 GCA_019843855.1 Hylomyscus alleni
TTTCGTTTTTCGAGACAGGGTTTCTCTGTATAGCCCTGGCTGTCCTGGAACTCACTCTGTAGACCAGGCTGGCCTTGAACTCAGAAATCCACCTGCCTCTGCATCCCAAGTGCTGGAATTAAAGGCGTGTGCCACCACTGCCCAGCAACTGTAGCATTTTTTTGTGTTGGGAAAATCAGTGACATTTGTATTCTATTACAGTCATACAGTGGAATACTACAGTTCCTAAAAGTAATAGTGCCCTACTTATTGACTTAGAAATTGATTTATGATATAGTGTTACATGGGAAGAAAAGCAGATTTCAAATGATTAATAGTTAAAAGTCTGGTTCATTGTGTGTATTAGTATTTCTCAACTTGACCCTCACTAAAATGTTAATTGATATGATAGTAGCTAACCTGATAGTTCCCAACTCCTGTGCTCATTAGCATCATCGTGGATTAAAAAAAAACTTTAAATTGGGGCTGGAGAGATGGCTCAGCAGTTAAGAGCACAGGTTGATCTTCCAGAGGACCTGGGTTCGAGTCCCAGCACCCACATGGTGGCTCACAGCCATCTTTAACTCTAGCCCCAGGGGAATTTGACACTCTCTTTTGGCTTCTGAGGGCACTGTGGTACACAGATGAACATGCGGGCAAAATAACCATACACATAAAATAAAATAAAATAAAATACATTCAGGCCAATTTAATGTGATTGTCTCCAGGTGTTATGTCATATGCCTTTAATCCTGGGGAGAGACAGAGCCAGGCAGATATCTATGAGTTCAAAGCCAGCTGATCTACACTAGTGACTTCCTGGCCAGTCAAGGCCACATAGTGAGATGATATCTTTAAAAAAAAAAATCTGATTCTCTTGGAAAGGGTGGAGATTAATTAGTATTTTTAAAGCCCCCCCCTACCCTCGTGATTTTAATGTGCAACCAAATTTGGGAATCACTCAGTAGTGGTTGAAAGAATTAAATAGGAAAAGTAACTGTTTCATATATGGGTTCAATGTATAGTAGTAACTATTGTTGGGATTTTAAATTATTAATAATGTGATCCCATTTTAATATATGTTTTTGTGTCGACAAATGCATAATACCAATAAAAGTCTGAAAGGAAAGCCAGGCATGGTAGTATAATTCTATAATCCCAGCACTTTGGAGGATGAGGCAGGAGGATTGTTCTGTTTTCAAAGGCAGCGTGAGCTATATACCAGAGAGCCTGGGCTGTAGTGTGAGGCACTATTTCAAAACAACAAGAACAGAGAAGAATTATCTGCAAGGATACATACACAATAATGTAATAGGTGTAGCTCATTAGTACAGTGCATGTTTTAGAGCATACAACATCCTAGGAGCTATCCCCAGCGCTGCAAAAACAGTATTAAATAAAAGATATTGAGGGCTGGAGAGATGGCTCAGCCGGTAAGAGCACTGACTGCTCTTCCAGAGGTCCTGAGTTCAAACCCCAGCACAACCACATGGTGACTCATAGCCATCTGTAATGAGATCTGACGCCCTCTTCTGGTGTGTCTGAAGACAGTAACAATATACTTACATATAATACTAAATAAATCTTTAAAAAAATATTAAAAAAGATATTGAGATGCACATGCCTACAATCTTAGCACTCAGGAGGCTGAGGCAAGAGGAGCACCTGGGTTACAGTGTGAAATCTTGTCTCAAACAGACAAACACAAAACAAAGTAAATTAAAAATTTACTTTATTACATGGATTACTTGTTAATTTTTTTTTAAAAAACCTTAATTTCTGAAGGAAGTATACATACACGTAAACACATGTTTTTACCTTAAGATATTCATAGTACAAAAACTAGATATAGTTTCAATAATGGGCAATGCAAATAAATTATGGCAAGTCTATATAGTACAGTATTTGGCCATAAAGAATGAAGACTAATGGCCTGATGTTGTGATTTCAGTACTTGGGTGGTTGAAGCAGGAGAAATAAGAATTCTAGGCTATCCTAGGCTCCAAAACAAAACTTGCCTTGAAAAAAAATCAAGACTAATGTGGGAAATGCTTATGAGAGAAATCCACACTAGAAGAAATGCTCCAAAGAAAGGGCCTTCCTCCAAGTGCAAGGCTAGGCTTAGGTTTTTCTCTTTTTTGATACGTTAGCTTATTTTTCAAATTTTGTACAAGCAACGTGTATTGCTTTTAAAAGCAGCGAACAAGTGATTTGGAAAGGAGACCGAAAAGTCTGTGGACTTCCACAGAATGCTTAAAACAAGTAGCACACAATTGGGTGTCTGCTTCACTTATGTGTCCCATCATACCTCTTAATAAAAAGAAAAAAAAAGAGATCAGGCCCCTGAGTATTTGCTCAGAGCAGACTTTTTGCTATTAATACTTCCACAAGGACTCTTAATTTTTGGCTGCCTGTACAATTGATTTAAAAAAATCCCTTGGGAGAGTGAAAGAGCAGACAAAGTGACTGCGCAAAGCAACATGGGAAATGACAGAGCCTCTGATGAAAACTATGTCACTGTATGTGTGAAAAGAAAGCAGAGGGAGATTGCAATAGAATGCATAGTTGCAATGGCAAACAAGTCTGCGGGCCTCACATGCAAAAAACTAGAGATTTAGACTTTGTAGGTTTTCCTTTTCTTTCCCATCATAGTGTTTTTGTAAATATTCCAATGCTCTAGTGATTTGGCTAACACATGGTAGGCCAAGATGGAGTGTTACAAAGCAGTTCAGGAGTTGATTGCAGAGGTTTGGTGTGAAATCTGGGTAGTCTGGCTTGCTAATTGGACCATTATTACCTAGAAAAACCCATCTGCTCCCAACTTGACCAAAATGGTAGCATCCTTTTGACTCTCAGAGTGAGAATCAGGTTTTTATGGTAATAGCAAAGCAGCAGCATCCAGCCGATTTCCCTCTCTGTCTGGCACAGTGCCGCCCTGTGGCAGGCGCTCAAGAATTGAGTTGTCAATACAAATAAAGATTTGTCAAGAATACAAATAAGTTATGAATATAATAAAAATAAGTAAACAAAAGAATTTTGTCTTGCTTTATCACTTTTCTGCAATTCCCCAGAGGGCTCAAAATGAATGGGGAATGAAATTCGATGCGGAGGATTGAATCAGAAGTAAAGGAAAACAACTTTTCAGAAGTGTTGATACCATCTAATGGTTCTTTCCCAAGCACACAGCTGTGGAGGAAACTCAGGGCCTGGTATCTGATATGACTGGATTTGAACCCACTAAAATTACCTCCACTTCAAAAGACTAAATTGTCTCATTGTGGGTCTAACATAGTCTTAGGGAGACAGTCGCTTGGCTTATGTCCTGGCTCTGTCACTGTTAGCAGTTAGCTTTGAGCAAGTTATTTAATCTTAAGTGCCTCACCTTCATCACCTATAAAATGGGGTCAGTAAAAATCGCTACTAATTATTAGTTTATCAGTGTAACAATTGTTAAAGGGTGACTGGAAGGATTGAATGAGTTAATATACATTTATGGTCCTCTCACCATTGCCTGAATATTGTTCAGAAGTCACAAATGCTCCTAGTATGCAAAAGGCATACATATGTGTGTGTGTATACACACACACACACACACACACACACATATGTGAATGATAATATTTACTCCATATAACTGTAGATGTGATTGAACTAACCATAGAATTGTCAGTAGCTGTAGCATAAAAAATAGCTATTGAAGGGCATTGAAGGGGCATTATTAATCTGGAAAGTGATCTTTTGTGTGATCCAAGTCAAATGTTTATTTAATCTTGCAGAGGAAGAAGTTGAGACCTAGTCAGTCAAAGCCACACAGCTGTCACAGAGCACCTACAGCCAAGTCCCTGGGTTCCTGACAATGACTCCTTATTTATTTATTTATTTATTTATTGGTCTATTTGTCTACTTATCCCTATATTTACTGTGTTGTCTGCTTTTGAAGCTCTGCTAGTGTGTGTGTGTGTGTGTGTGTGTCTGTGTGTGTGTGTGTTATGTGTGTGTGTAGTAGTGGGGATTGAATCTAGGGCATTAGACATGCTATGCAAGCACTCCAGCACCTTACCCCTGAGCTGTATCTCCAGAACTTTTACATTTCATTTTAATTTTGAGGCAAGGCCTCATTCACTTGCTTAGGCAGGTCTTGAACTTTTGGTTTTCCTCCCCCAGCCTCCTGAGCAGTTGGGATTGCATGCCCACATGGACTACCCAGCGGGGCTATCTGCCAAATGTTTATCTTGCCTTATTGGGGCTTACTGCTACTGTGGAGAGTTTTCCTTTAGCTCTGAACAAAATTCTCTTCATGAGGTTTCTGGGATTTTTTTTTTTTTTTGGTTTTGTTAGTATGCTATCATTTTTGAGATAAGTTGTGGTTCTTAGGTTTTAGCCAGAATTATGATTCAGAACTTCCTGTTTCATGTAATGCTGCTCTGTCTGTCATGGGTAGGGCAAGGCAGGACTTAAATGTTTTGCTTTGGGTGGTAGCAAATGGCAGATTCTTTTTCCTACCTTCTGTTCATACCCCAGATAGTTATAGACTTGTGGTAAGACTAAAGATCACATTGAGTAGTTAATAGTATGAGCTAATTATCTTTGTAATAAGATGCTTTTCAACAACAACAATAAACGACCTGTCTGGCATTAAGTTGCATTCTATTGCATTTATTTAGGATTTCTTTCCTGATTACTTCCATGAGAAGTAGAGTAACACAGAAATCACATGATAGAGCAATCAGAAAGTATTCCAAAGTAGGGTCCCTCCTGTAGAAGTAAAGTAGTTACTTAAGTTACTCTTTGCCTCTGAGTTCTCCTTTCGTTCAGCTATCAGCTTTCAAACCTACCTGTTCTTTGGTAAAACCAGCTTTTGATTCTTTGGGTGTGTTCTGTACTCCAGTGTGTAGCCCTAAATGGCACTGGCTTTATTTTTCTAGTATTTCTCTTACCAAGACAGAGAACATTTAGGACAGGTACTGTCCACTGAAGGTACTGCTCACTGAATCTACCTTTAATGAGTAATAGTTGCTTGGCCTTTCTGTCAGAGTGCCATGGTTATGAAATGAAATCAGGCACAATAAAGTGTTTTCTTAGAACAAGAAAACAACCAGTGTTATTTCCTCCTGTCATTCATTATATTCTATACAGTGATACTGCTAGACATTTATGATCACTAGGAAACCTCATTCTCTGTTAACACTAGCAAAATCTCTCAATTAAGTCATCCCATGCCATAAGTATATGGATATATTAAGTTCTTACATATTCAAAACCTGTCTCCTTCTCTAATGCCGTTATAACTAATCACAGGTGAGGGGAAGTACCCTGTGTCACACCACTATTTAGCATGCATTCCTGGGGTTAGAGATAATTATGGGTGCTGTTGCCAGGGGCCTTAGGAGTTTTTTCATCTAGTCTGAATCCACCGACTAAATCTTTGGATCTAAAAAAAAGACCCATCAGTTAAGAGCTGGATTAGTATTGCAGAATCACACCCTCTGAATTTGCTTCTGGGTGGAACTAGGCAAATCACTGCAGGGTGTACCTGCCACAACTACAACAGTTAGTTTGTAAATTGTTCAAAGAATTGTTAAACAATGTAAGCAAATGGTCTGTAGTTTGCTATTATTGTGCTAAATATCTGGTTCCTCAGTTCTGCCTCAGGAAGTTCAGAACTGAGAGTTGACTTAAAAGCCTCCCTCCATGCCCCGCCCCCTCAGCCCCCATGCACAGTTGGAGGCAGTATAAATAGTTAGTCTCCATTGGCTTGGAAGTCTTCCTGAAATGTAAACTGTGAGTACCTTTTGGCTCAGTGAATCTGTTTTAAAGAGGAACTGCAGGGACATCACTTATTATTGCAAGGATATTGGTTACTTCATTATTGCCAGGTATATTAATTGTGGTATATATACACTATGGGAAGCTGTTCATTTAATTAAAAGGGGCACAGTATGTCTGTATATAGTGATAGGGAATGATAACCAAGATACATTTTCTTTTTTTAAAGAGAGAGGGCTTCATATAGTCCAGTCTTAATCTTCCTACTTCAGCTTCCCAAGTGCTGTGATTGCAAGTGTAATTTTAAGTGGGGAAAGAGATGCAGAACACTGAATTATAGGACCCTATTTGAACAACTGGAAAAGAGGGAGTATTATGAGATAGGGCTTTCTAAGTCTCCCTTCCATTCCTCTTCTTTCCTTCCTCCCTTCTTTTCTGTTGGAATAGAACCCAGGGCCTTGCACGTACTAGGTAAGTGCTCTACTACTGAGCTGTGCTCACGTCCAGTCCTCTTAGCATGTGTGTGTGTGTGTGTGTGTGTGTGTGTGTGTGTGTATGTGTGTGTATGCATGCATGCTTAGGAAATGTGTGCAATCTTGCAGAAGCAACAGTTCCAAGTTCCCTTGAATTAGAGGTGACAGGGTTAGGGGTTTTCAGTTTTCTCTTGGTGTCTATTTACTACTTGATTTAAGAATATTCATATATGCTATATCTTTAAATAACAAAATTTACATGAAAATTATGCCTGAAACTGGTTAATTATTTGAGCTGGGAGGTTACTTTGAAGTGTAAGAAGCTAAGTCCAAAAACTAATGGCCTCTAGAAAAGCCACCAAGGATGATGGCTGGATAGATTAGGGAAGATGTTTATTAACTGTTAATGCTTAGGAAAAAAGTAAGAAATTGTTGAAATTATGTTTTTATTAGCTTTTAAAAATGAAATAATTGTAATTATAGTATTACTTTGATATCTGGGTGTTTTAATATGTAAGTAGCATAGTAAATGTATTTCTGATCAAAGTTAAAAGTTGAATGTGTTGAACATGTCAATGTCTGGAGTAGTAGCTGCCATTCTTGTTTAACTTGTTTGAATATTGTTCATGAACTTTAAATTAAAATTTCTTGAACCTTTGACTTAAGGACCTGAGATTGAGTGTAAGTACAAACTTATGCTTGAAGTAGAGACTATATAAGTAGCCTAATATTTACCTTGTAAGATTTTGATTAAATCTTCAAATCTTTCAGGGCTTATAGGGGGCCCAAATGCCTCAAAAAGAAGACTGTGGCATATGATAAAAGAAGTCAAAGGGATATCTCTCTGAATGTCCCTTTGATTTGACTAGTCCTTTGCTGAGTTATGGGCATTCAGAGGCAGGAGTGGTTGTCCTGTGCTAAATGACCCCAATTCTCTTTGTAATATTAACCAAGAGATGAAGTATAAGAAAGAAACTTTGATGAATTGATTAAGAAGGAGGACATGCTTTAGTCCAGTAATGGAGAAAGCTCTGTAAGAGGCAGATGCTAGAAACTCTAGTGATAAGAAAAAGAAAAGGATGAAGTCACTTAAGGTTGTAGATGGGAATAGAAAGCCCATAAACCGAGTGCAACTTTTGGGAGGTACGGTGGTACATCTTGTAATCCTAGTACTTGGGAGATAGGAGGATCATGAGTTCAAGGTTATCCTTAACTATACAGCAAATTCGAGACAAGCCTGCATTTCCTAAGATCCTGTCTCAAAATACCAATAAAACAACTGTGCAACTTATAGGGATTTTCTAGGGGAATAAGAGTGCATGAGGAGCTTTCTAGAAGTGGTTGGGGTTGAACTTGAACCTGGATCTAGAGGTTATACATAGTCAACAAGGATAGGAAGTCCTCACCTTTCTCAGTGATTGCAGAGCTTTTGGCCCCAGTTTAGACCAGGCGAGCTGTAAGTGGACTGACTTTATGTGTGCTTGAAACCTGTACTTGGCTATCCTGGCTAATGGATGTCGCTTAGATTTCCTACTCTACAGTAACGTATTTTGACTCAAAAAGTATCAAGAAAGAGGAATAACAACAACCACAACTAACATTTATTGAATACTTACCATGTGTAAGTTAAAGTGCTTTGTGGATTATCTTTAATCTTTACAATAACTATTTCAGGGTCAGGAAATAGGGCATAGAGTGGTTGCATTTTATTCTGCAATTGGAACTGGTAGAGCATGGATCCATGGCTACCTCATTATGGAACCTGTGCTCTTGGTTACTTTTATTCCTAGGAGCAGAGTGCCAAAAATCCTGTTTTCACTGCCCCCTCCCAAAAGGGTGACAGCCAGTTGTGACAGAAGTAAACGTCCTATTGTTGTCCTGTTGTGGTGGTCTTGTAGTTTGGGTTGTTAGCCTAGCCTTTAACACCTGAAGCCATCACTCCAGACCATCTTGTTGTGGTCTTAATAGCAAATGAAAGGAGGAGGGCAGGTGTGTATGAAAGGTTATAGAAGCTTACAGGGTATGGAATAACTAGACTATACTTCTGTGGCAAAATTCTTCATTCTTTCTGAGTTTAATCTTGTGATTAAATTTGTCAGACATTAGTATATAGCATATGTAGGACCAGGCAGATTCCGAAGCAGACAATGCTCTTCCCCGAAAATTCGAGTCTGAGGAAGTTCAAACACCCGCACAAAAAACCATAATAAAATGAATGTGAGACATGCATTCCAGGAACATTTTGGAATCCTGATTTTTTTGGGGGGGTTTGGAATGTCCACCAAAGGCCCAAGTGTTAAAGGCTTGGTGCTATATATAGGAAGGTGGTAGAATGCTTAGGAAGCAGGTCTAATGGAAATTACATCATTTGAAGATATGCCCTTGAAAGGAATTTTGAGTGCTTTGCCTCTTTTTTTTTTCTCTTACACTTTTTTGCTTTCATGAAGTGAGTAGCCTCCTCTGTCACATGTTTCTGCCATGTGTGTACTGTGCTACCACAGGCTTGAAAATGGTGGGTCAACACAATACATTGACTGAACCAGAGTGAAGTGTAAGTCTGTTCTTCTCAGGTATTTGTTCCAGTAATGGATAGGTAACTAACCCAAATGCCATAGAAGTTTGCCAGTTGTGCATAGGTGGCATTTCAAGCCCACTGTGTAAGCTTTCTTTTCAAACTTGTGGTTATTGGTGACTGAGTACAGGGCCTAGTCCTTGGGAGCCAGAACATGTGTTCAGAGGGGAACAGGAAGCGTGAGAATGACGTGGGTGGCAGGTGGTACATTGGAAGCCAGTGTACTCATGTAAAAAAATGCAGCAGGAGCATCAGTATCAGATACATGAACCATTTGTTTGTTTTCCTAAATATTCTGGTTACATGGTGATTATTTACCATTAACTTATCTGTGAACATTATCAATATTTATTCCCCCCCCGACACTTACTTTCAGAGCTAAACAGGGGAGCTAGGACTTGATGAAATGTTATTTTGACTGTTTTTTGTATTTAATGGATCTTATCCTAAAGTGAGATGCAGCAGCTCCAGAATGCCCCGGCCATATTAATGATTTACTCAAGATTGAAGGCAGACATCAAACTCTTTGATGCCAAAGCCATAGTTCCTTCCCTTCAATATTTAGCCTTGGTTTCTATATTTTATCTTTGCTTTCTGTCTCCTAAAGACCACATTAGGGGGAGGGGGGAGGGAGCAGGGGATTGTTTTAGTTTTAGTTTGTTTTTATTCTATTTTTTTTCTTATTTTCTTTTTTTTTTTCTTTTGGAGGGGAACCTGGGAAAGGAGATATTGTAAATAAAGAAAACATCTAGAGAAAAAAAGAAAAAAAGAAAAAAAAAGACCACAATAATGTTTGACAAAAGATGGGGTATTCTTGGGTTTGGATATTGTGTAAATAAAGACAAGATTATTCAACCTGTTGTGTTTTACAAAATATGAAAACAACCTAAAGTATTTCATAGCAGACATAATTACATTATTCACCCATTGACACAGATGAAATATTAGAGCAGATGCTGGAGAGATGGCACAGCAGTTAAGAGCACTGGCTGCTCTTTCAGAGGTTCTGAGTTCAATTCCCAGCAACCACACTGTGTCTTAGAATCATCTGTAATGGGATCTGATGTCTTTGTCTGTCATGTAGATGTACATGAAGACAGAGCACTCATAGGCATAAAATATGTTAAGTAATAAATCTTTAAAAGAAAGAAATATTATAGCAAATGGGGATGGAGCTTAAAGGAAGTTTTAGGGTAAAGTGACAGCTAGTATAGCATAGCTGGATGCCATTGCTTTAAGCTTCCATTTTGAAGAAAACCTGTTGAGCTGACTCCCAAACTCTATTTGTCTA
>JADRCC010153265.1:0-17373 GCA_019843855.1 Hylomyscus alleni
AGGGGGCTGTGGGTGTGCCAGCCAGGAGTGTAGAGACTTGAATCTTGAATCTAGAATCTCAAATGCTGCACACTGTCTCTCACACACACACACTTGGCTCAAGGTCCTGCCCATTCTTAGTTAAATGCCCACTATGTTAATCTTCTGGGCTAGTAGAGACAAGTCTCTTTCTTGCTAATTCCTAGGAGTGACTCAACTGCCTACTGTGACTGAGAATGAGGATTCTACTTGACCTTGCCCTGGGATAAGTCTCCCATTCTGTAAGCTTCAATGCCCTACCCACAATGCTGAAGGCAATTAGTCTGGATGGGTAACATTATTTACGAATTCCAAGCCAGGGTTTGGCTGAAATGTTGGTACATTGGTAAAGGTCAGAGAGCAATGTTCAATTTTGTCCAGCTATTAATAAATCATATCTTGGTGGGCACCTAGCACGAGAGTTCACAAGGACATATCTGGGCTACCTCTGAGTTAGGGATGCCACAAATGACTGAATACCCAGGAGGCACAAACTCCCTTTGAAGTCATAATGCCTCTTGTCCATGATCAGGCTTTTAACCCAGATACTGCAGATGTTACTGGAGTAGACAAGTGGGTGTAGCAGTACACCTGGCCAGGTAACTATGGGGTAGGAGTCCAGTCAGAATACCAGGAGCTTGGGGCATTGCCCTATGTGACTGATGGCCACAGGATTATGGAGTTTAGGGCATGTTGTGTCAGGAGCCTAATGTTTGGGAGCATAGCTCACAGTTCCATCCCTTGTAGAATTTTCTACTGGGTCTCAGAGTAAGCCTTGCACAACTAGAACACAGACTGCCTTTCACAGTCCAACAATAAATAAGGCTGCTATGAACATTGTGGAATACGTGTCCTTGTTATATGTTGGAACATCTATTGCATATATGCCCAGTAGTGGTATATCTTGGTCTTCAGGGAGAGCTATTTCCAATTTTCTGAGGAGCCACCAAATTGATTTCTAATATCCACTGCTATTTTTAATCATAAACTATTATACATTTTATTTTAGAGTTGTTCTGAGAGAGCTTATAATTTTGTTTGCCTTAGAAATATCATATTTTTGTACCTGAACCTTTCTAATATTTAGTAAATACAATCATTATTGCATATTTGTTATTTTTCTTTATAATTTTATGATGGATGTTTAATGTTTTATAAAGTTATTCTCTTATATTTTAGGTATATGATGATTTATAATTAATGATAATTATGTCCTTTTATACTTATCATTCACATTTCTGTTCAATGTGTTATTGAATCAGTTAGACTATCACTACAAACATCTATTTCTAATGGTGGTAACAAGCACATATTATTGTTTTAATTCTAACATAATTTGTATTTCTGCATATTGTCCCTATAAGTGAAGCTGTTTTTACTGAGATTTTATGGATAAGTTCTCACCTGAAAGTTATATCAATTTACAATTTAAATAATTTGGATATAGCTTATACTTGCATTTACTAAAGTTAGTGTAGTATATGAAATGTTTTAAATATGTGAAAGAGACAGCAGTTTCTTTTTCTCCCTTGTTTTCTTTTTAACCAGTCTCACTTGGTTTTACCCTAGGTCCCTGGGCTATCTAGTCTCAAGTTCTTGGTGATCCAAACAGTGTCAGGTATGGGTTTCATCTTGGGAATGGGCCTTCAATCAAATCAATCACTGGTTGGTTACTCCCACATGCTCTATGCCACCATTGTGTTAGCATATCTTGCAGGTGGTATACCATTGTAGATCAAAGCTTTGTGGCTGTCTTGGCATTTTAGTTTCTCTTTTGATAGCATGCAGAGCATTTTTGTATACCAAAGGAAGTAGAGGTGAAAGACCTAGGAAGGCACTAGCTTGACATCTCTATGTTCAATTAGTCATTTAAGTGTGAGACAGTAGTTCTAATCCATGGTTTTCAGATATCTTCCAGTATAGTTTTAATATTATAACTCATTTAAAGTATTTAATAAGCTTTAGCAGATATCACTAAATGATAGTAACATAAAGAGTTTCTATCAGGAGATAAAGAAACAGATAAATTAGTTTTGACCTTAACTCCAACATTTATTTTTCCTACTGGTTAATACAGACCTACCAACCAATAAAAAAAATAAAGTATGGTTATTTCATGGCAAAACAAAACAAAATAGGTGATGTAGTTCTTTCTACCTTGGTTAGTGAGTGAAGTTTTTAACTTTCCCCTGAGAAGATATGGAGGAAATACTACATCATATCCCATTAAGATGAATCTTGATAATTGAGTGAGTGTTTGGCCACCAACCAAAGAACAGTAAAGCCATTGCAGGTGGGAAAAAAAGTAAGTGTGTGTGTGAGTGTGAAATCTACTACCATATTTGGAACTTAGTTAAAATTCAAAATTGTTCATATTGACTGCTGTATCAAATAAACAGTGCATTCAAAATAAAATCTTACATTATCTGCCACTTGAGATAATTTGTGATTTTCTTCTCTTCCCTGGTTCTATGGATTGAGGGCTGCTAGTATTCCCTTAATATCCATTCTTCCCTTCATGTATGTGAGTAGAAGTTTTGTTGCGCTTTTGAGTACTTTGTCAAATACTACATTTCTCATGATTTCTAGCCTTGTGACTAATTTTGGCCATCTGAATGCGAACAGACGTGATTTACCTAACCTTTGTCCCATTAATTTGAAGGGAATATTGGAACATAAACATGATGGCAGGAGTTACTCAGTTGCCTTGGACAGGGAGATGGTAGCTGTGTCTTGATGATATGTAGGGCAGCAATATGTTAGAAAGAAGCAGACTCCCTGTTGATTTTGAAGTTGCCTGCCCAGATTTTGATATGCAAGTAAAACCTCTCTTTAGTTGAAAACTAAAGAGAAGCTATTGTTTTGAATCTTAGAGTTACAGCAACCAAACTAGCATGTGGTCTAATACAGGCACTATTTATATTAAAAGAGTAGGAAAAATTCTAAGTGGTTAATTGTGGACTTGTCAATAAGTAGCCTAGCTGATCAATGTGAAATCTCATTTATAATTGGCTAATGATGATGATAGTACCCTGTGATAGCAGTCTTCTCCATTTATAATGAGAGTTATATATCAATTTTTAATTTTATAGCTTAAACATTTAAAATTCACAGGAAATTTTTGATATGTTGACATATCATTATACTCATAATAAGAGCATTTTTCTTATGTAACATGAAAATAATACATGTAATTAAATCTGTACACCAATTAAGCTCATTGTGACTTACTATTTTTGCATCCAAAAGAAAAAAAAAATCAACTAAACTTAACCAAAAGCTCAGGGCCATTCTCATAGATGTCTTCTTACCTCTTAGGAGCTGAGTGACTTTCTGGCTGATAATTTTGCCTTGAATGATCAGTTGGAGAAAACTGAGGTTGGCAATTTAACAGATGGCTTGAAATTACCATTTCTTTTGACAAGGAAAGCAGAGCAAGTAGTAAATACACTCAACAGAAATGTTGACATGCAAAGGTATTACAGCTGGTGCATTACTATCAAATGAATCAATAATTAAAGAATGCATGATTTTCTGTGGTACACAAAGCAATAAATTGCTGCTGTGATTAATTAATAATTTAATTGAAGCTAAGGGCTTTAATCAATCTTAAAAGCTGCTTAATGTAAGCATACCACAATGAAACCCACATATCAAAATAGAGAAAAGTCTTTTTATTCAATTAGCATGTTTGGAAACCCGCATCCTTCCTTTCTGGGAAGCATCCCAGGGAGATGCTGATTATTTAGGAAGAAAGGTTGATCAAAGGAATAGTCAGATAGTTTCTTAAAGTGTCAGCTCTAAAGAGTGAATTTTGTGTGATAAGGAATTTGAAGTAGTTATTTTAGATATGATGCCATCTAGGTCTTTTTGTTTAATCAAAGATTTAAAATATCTTTTGCACCGAATTGAATCAAATTAGATTCATATGAGACTACGGTGCTACAAATAAACCAGTGAGCATGTACATAGGTAGTATAGGCCACATAGGAAGCACTAAAACAGGAGTCAAGGAACCAAATGCCTCATCCTAGTTTTGCTGTTGAGTAAGTGCTGCCAAAGGTCTTTTCTAGCTCTGAAATTGTTTGATTTCAAAAAAATTCAATCTTACTAATTATGAAATTTTGTTATATATGCCTTTGAATCTGAAATTTGAGAGGAGCTTTAAAAATTATAATTTGCAACCCATTATGATTCAGATCTTAGAACTCAGACCTTAGCATAATGAATGAATACTTTTTTCTGATTAGGATTGATAAAGAGCCAATTATAGGTGTATCTACCTGATTGGGACCATTCATAAATGCAAACAAATCCAGTCTTAGAGTGCAAAGGAGGTTATATCTGCCTATTATATGCACAAATGACTTGTGTTCTCATTAAAAACTACAGCTTGCTCATAAGTGTTATGAATAGAATAAATGGAATTGCTTTTCATAGCTTTAAAGTGAAATTGTACTTATTATACTGGAATTTTGGAAAAGCATTTGATTTAGCAGAAAAGAATTTTTATGTTACAGGTTTTACAGGCTTTTGGTTTTTAGGAGAAGTTCATTAAGTGAATTGTAACCATATATTTTCAACTCCCGGCCCACATAATAAGCTATTCTATAAAATCACCTTTCTTTATAGAATTGTAAGACATTCCATAGAGTGGCCTAATGTCATCACTGTTATCTATTTGTATCTATTAAAAATCCCATTACAAAGATTTCAATTCACTAATCCACTATAGAACATTAAATGAGAAAGATAGGAGGGAATACTGAATCACAACTTTAGTCACATAATTTCCTTAAACTAAGATATTGGCTTGCAATTAGTACTGGTAGTGAAGTGACAACTCAATGTATTTCTCCCATACTCTTTTGTATGATGTTGCTAACTTTATGTCATTAGTAGATCAATCCTCAGATGGTTGTTCCAGTACTTGGCAGCTTTTAGAATAACTCCAATCAGTAGCATATACTTCTGTCAATCTTTGGAGTCAGTAATTTAATTAACATGAATTTCCCCTTAAATCTCATTTCCGTGGCAGTAGTATTCTTTATTTGCCAAGATACTTTTTAACCATGCTTGACAGATGGTTGTCTCTCTTTGAAAGACAAGGCAAACAGCCAATTAAAGCAAAAACAGCAGCAACAACAAACAACAAATCCCACCAAATAGCATATGCTTATTAGAAGTAGAAACTTGAGGACTTAATGTACATTTTTTAAAGAAGACATTTATGTGTCCAAATTTATCAAATGCACAATCATTCCTTACTAAATCTGAGGTATCTGCATAATATCAATATGGGTCAAAACCTCCTTATAAAGTCTGTTTCAAAGTAAGATTGAGAGGCTTCTAACACCAATAACTAAGTCTTAACCATAACTGTATTTTGCAATCATATGGAAGATGAGTACTTATAGATATGGTACAATAAAAATGAAGGCATTATGGCTTATAGCAAGCCAAGTCTAATAGCTGGTATCCTTGTTAATAGTTTGAAGATAAACTAAAACAGAATGATGGGATAAAAGGAATCTGAAGTGATACAATAGTACATGAAATGTCTGGGATTACCATTAGAAACTAGAGAAGAGTCATGAGACAGATTCTACCTCAGAGCTTCCAGAATAAATGAATTGTAATAACAGTATGATTTTTGGAGTCAGCTTTGATTTTATTCTTTCCTTCAAATTACTAAAATTACTAATATCAACATCAGTAAGTCTTAGAACATCATCATCAAAGATTTATGTGTGCTGGCAAAATATCTTTAAAAACCCTACTCATAGTTATTGGCATCTGTCACTTAGACTACAACTGTAATTTTCTCCTAATATTCCTGTTGGGGATCCTTTTCCTCCATAAGTCATCCTCTTCTCATTAACTAGTGTGATCTTCTAAAGGTCATTTTGACAATGGTGATACTTAACTAAAAGCTACACAGTATCTTCCCAAGGAACTTCCAAGCCAATCTCCCTCTCAAGAGTTACAAGGTTTTATGTGATATGGCTTCCTATTTCTCTGTGTTTAGGTCCTTCTACCATCTATTTCATTATGTTCTATTCAGACAGGTTCCTGTTTGAATGAATTTTCTTTCAAGTGTTTACACCACTCCATTTTCTTACCTTTCAAATCTGAATTCAGATAACACTTTCTCAAAAGAGCTATCTTCAACCACTCTAACTTAACTGTCTTAGTACTGCCTCTTTCATTGGGATAAGCTAGTTATTATTTACCAACACAAGAGATATCATATGTTTCTATTTTGATGTCTGTCCTTCTGAAAAGAATTCCTTCATCTTTCGATTGTTACCACCTAAAATATGTCTGTACTCTACTAGGTATGTGTTACATAGTCATTAGGAAACTGAAAGAAAGAGAGGGGAGGAGGATGGGACAGTGAAGGAGGAAAGGAGTTAAGAAGGGAAAGTGGAGAAAGGAAAACATGGCATGTTTTAGTTTCTGTTCTACAGATCACCCAATACGTTTTATTCTTTCCATGCAATAGCTTTAAAAGTAAGCAGTGTAAGTTGAATCAGACATCATAGACAGATATTGAGAATTGCTAACAATGAAAGAAAATAGAGAAACTGAGGAATTTGAATCTCACTATGTACTCCTGGCTGTCCTGGAACCTGATCTGTAGACTAGTCTGGCCTTGAACTCAGAGTTCTACCTGCCTCTGATTCCTGAGTGCAGGAATTAAAGGAGTAAGGCACTATGCCTGGTTGAGAAAATCATTTTATATGGTAATAAGGTGTATTAAAATGGCCATTAGATCAGTTCAAAAGAAAGAAAGTGATACCTAAGTAGGAAAAAGGGACAATTCCAAGAGCAAAGGTAAAAAGGGTTGAAGGAGAAAAGTGTTGAAATTCAAGGTATGGGTTGATGCATTGGAAAGAAACACTTAATTTTTTTTTAATGTGTATGAATGTTTTGCAGGCAAGTATATGTAAAACATTTGCTTGTCTGATGCCTGTGACAGTCATCATATGGTACTGGGAAATAAACCCAACTCTCTGGAAGAACAACAAATGTTCTTAAATTCTAAGCCATCTCTCCAGCTCCAAGAAAACAATTTATAATAATAATGAGGCAGTAAAGTATGGTGTTTAGAATCACTGTATGGAGACAGATTATTACTTTGGACTCAGACCTTGTGTTAATCATTTTGTTTTTGCTATTTATGTTGACATGGTCCTAGAAAAATATCCTTTCTAAGATAAAAATAAAAAAAGACAGGACACATTTTTGGAACATACCTGTGAATACTGAATCTGTCTAGTAGGTGAAGTATATGCAGTAATTATTGACACATAGTGAGTGGATAGTAAGCATCAGTTGTTGCTGCTGTTACTGATGAAATTATCTGGTGACAGATGTAAATGTGTTGGTAAGAGTGCTGATGGGAAGGTGAAGCAGTTGTGAGTTGACTCAATCCATATGTTGAAGAAGTATAAAGAGATGAGCACTGAGATTTGTAAAGGAAAGTTTTTAAAAATGTAGGGGAGAGAAGGAGACATTTAATTGTTTTTTGAAAACTTTTTCTTTTTTCAGTATAAATTATCTAGTTCTGAAAATCCTACGTAACTGAGATGTTATAAAGGACAAATGAAGTAATGTACAGGAAATTGTTTAAAAAAACACTGTAAGAGCTGGGCATTCTGGTACATGCCTTTAATTCCAGCAGAAAGAAAACAGACAGGTGGATTTCTCTGAATTCAAGGTTAGCCTGACTTACCCAGTGAGTTCCAGAACAGCTGAAGGTACAAGGGCAATCAAAAAAATCAAAAACAAAATTCTAGAATTTTTGTCTACTTAAGTAAAATTAAAATGTTTTTCCTACAACTGGGGTTGAGGAATGATAGAAAGATAACATGTAACAGGTTGAATTTGATCTCTGAATCATAGGCTTATTTTTCTAATGCTTTTTAATACTGCTATGTTCAAAGATGTCATTTCTTACTTGTATATATTATACTTTAATAAGTTTGAGGTGAAAATATTTATCTTATAAATTCAGTGTGAATTTAGGTTGTGAATGCTTACCATCTCAAAATATGAAATATACCTCTTAACCTTTGGGCTTCTCTCAAACTCCAAATGTGGTTATTTAACAGTCTAAGTTTATTTTAAAATAAGGCTTAGGTATTCATGTTTGTAGCAAATAAATGGCATGTAAAAATCCTGGCAATCTTACCGTTTTGACAACGTGAAATTTTCCCATCCAGCTGGTCATTAGGCCTTTCCAACTGTCAATGTCTCTTGCAATCTGCTTTAATAGTAGCATATAATTAGCTTTATACAGATCACAGACATTGGGGGGTAATATTCCAATGCAAATATCAAAATCCCAAGAAAGTTAACTCAAAGAGACATATGTCGCCACCATCCTTCATGAAAATCTTTAGCTCTGAAGGCAGTAGCAGTTGATTTGTGTAAAGTATTTTGATTCATAATATGGAAATATTGTAATTAAATGCCTACTGGAGTTCTGGAAAATATATTCAGGAGAATGATATAAATAGCAACATGTCATTAAAGTACATTGTTTGTCTTCATATCCAGAGCTTAGTAATTACTTTAATAAGAGGTGCCAAATAATTAGAGAAAAATTATTTCTAGTTCTTGGTTTAAGTTTTCAAGATTTGAGTATTAGGGAAGGTTTAAATCAACACAATTTTATCTATAAATCAACATGCTGATTAATCTGATTCATCTCAATTAATGTATCATAATTATATACACATACATAGATATATATGCATATTTTCTAGGCTGATTTTCTAGGACAAAACTATACCCCTTTTAATGATAAGTGAATTGTAGCACTCATTAGAATTTCAGGTCTATTTTTCTATTGAATAAAGGCACTCCATTAGGGACTGTAAGATTTCAACACCTAACTCCATTACTTTTCAGCTACTGAGAGTTCCTTCCTCTGTTGTGGTTCTGCAGTACCATATGAAGGTTTCTGGGTGGATGACATACAATATTAGAGGGGTTTAAGAAGTAAGATAGAGACCTGCTCCCCAGAGTGTGAAACTATTTATAATAGTTATTATGAAAGTTTGGCTTAAAGAAAAAATAGTGGATAAGACAAAGCAGCATATATGATATGAGTTTTGCTAACAGAAAAATGAAGGAATACTTTTATTGACATAGTTCTGAGAGTTTTTGACTTTTTGCAAGACATTGCAGGAGCACAAATAATCAAATATTCCTAGTAAATAAAAAATGTAATATACTAGGTCTTAGAGCTACCCATAGAGACTGACTCTTTGGCAAGACAACTCCAAAATACCCAATGTGTATCTCGACATCTATCTTGTTTAGGCTCATGATGCCAAATAACATGAGAGCAGAGAATTTGCCATCTTCCAAAGAACTTAATATTGGCTTTATTATAGCTAACAATGATAATTGGGCAATAATAAAATATCTTGACTCTTAAAAGGAAACTTCTGTTTGGAATTTATACTAAAATTTGAAATGTAGAATTTTCCTGAATAAACTTGGAACTAGATGTTAGATAAACTTTTTTATTCATTTTAAATTTTCCATAAACCAATTCATTGCCTGAACCTCAGAGACTTGACAAACACTTCTTGACTAGAGCTTCTCATTGTTCATTGACTTGTGTCCTTTGACAATTATGCTCTTGTCACACAACCCTACTCAATTTCTTGCCAGGGATCATTATTTGTTTACTAAGATATTTCTATTTTTATATATACCATATAATTTAATTTTTGTTACCTACTGAAGAGGACCAAGTAAAAGCACGAAGGACATTCTCTCTGATTCATATATAATTCCTAACAGCTCACTAGTTAGCCAAGTTATTGAGCTTTTAAATAAGTGGAGACATGAAAAATCACATCAGGAATTCAGTTCTTTTTTACATTACCCATTCCATTCCTTTACATCTTAAATGATCTCCCACTACTTATGTCCAAAGAACTCCATGTTACACAACCATAACATATAAGCACAGAACCTAAATCAGACCTATACAGGCTCTCTGATTGTAGTTTCAGTCTCCGTGAACTCCTATGAGTCCAGGTTAGTTGATTTTATATGTTTTCTTGTGGGTGTCCTTGACCCATCTGACTCTTAACAGTCCTTCCTCTGCTGCTTTTGTGAGATTTTCAGGAGCTCTGCCTAAGATTCAGCTGTGGGTCTCTATGTTTGCACATATAAATTGATGGATGGAACCTCTTTGATGATTGTGCTTGACTAGGTTCCAGTCTATGAGGTTTAATATCGTTAGAAACTCTATCTATCTATCTATCTATCTATCTATCTATCTATCTATCTATCTATCTGCTTATTTTTGGGTAGTCATGTTTGGTTTTATCCAAGGTCACTGGATTATCCAGTCCCTGGTTCCTGGCCCTCCAGGCAGTGTCAGTGGCCACTCCCACACGTTTTGTACCACCATTACCCCAGTACAGACTGTAGGCAGAAAAACTTGAGGTCGAAAGTTTTATGGCTGGGTTTGTGTCCCAGTCCAACCATCAGAAGACTTACCTGCTTACAGAAGAGTGTATGTTCCTTTATTACTGGGAATCCTTACTAGCGTCATCCTCTTAGATTTCAGGAAATTTCCAACTGTACTAGGTTTCTACCTCACCCCTGAAATGCCCACTAATTCCTGCTCTCTCTCCCAGTAGTGTCTCCCTCCATTCTTCCTAACTTGCCTCAGACTCCATATCTCTTGTTCTCATCCCTAACTGTCCCCAGTCCACTCTATTCTACTTCCCCTTTCCCTTCCCAGGAAGATTCATGTGTCCTTCCTTGAGCCTTCCTTGTTACTTAGCTTCTCTGAAAAACCAAAGAATGAATAAAGAAAATGTGGCACATTTATACAATAGGGGTTAAAAAATAACCACATGTATTTTCCAGGCAAAATGGAATGATTATGTCCTCTCCACCCTCTCAATCCATGCATTGAAATTCTAATCCTCAAAATAATAGTGTTAGGACGTCAAGTTTTACAGAAGTAATTGGATCATGAAAACAGAGTTCTCATGAAAGGGGAAATGCCCTTCTTTTTAAAAAGCCCTAGAGAAGCCCTCTGGGTGTTTCTGCCACTTAAGGTCACAGTGAAAAAGATGAGTGTCTCAGAAGCACAGTCTGATTTGATGGCAAACCTGACAATAGTTTGATCTTAGACTTTCCAGTTTCTAGAAATGTGGGAAATAAATTTCTGTTGCTTATGTGCCAGTAAGTTGCTTTTTGTTTTTGTTTGTTTTTTTAGAATGTCATGCATTATTTATTCATTTATATCATTCACACTCTTCAGCATTCCCAACTTCCCCAGATTCGAAGGGAAATAAGGGAACCCTTTTGGAGTTCTTTTTCTCATTAATAAAAGATTTTAAGAATGGAATCCAAAGCACAAGGACAATTTCATTAGATGGTAACAGAAAACCACGGGGTGAGGGTGGGGGGCTGAACCTGCCTGTAGGAGGAGAAAAGGGGAAGAAGGGAAAGCGATGCCATTATTTAAACTGCCATAAAGATCAAACACACCGTGAAAAAGCAGACATGGCAGGAAGGAAGGCTGGAGAGCTAGTGAAGAAGCTCAAGATGTTGGGGAATAGCCAGAAGTGTTAAGAAAACATACTTAAAAATCAGAAAGATGAAAGAAAAAAAAAGTGCACAGACTTATTTATAAACTTTTTAGATGTTTATGGCTCATAAACCACCGCACAAGGGGTATGGATTCTGGGGAAAAAAAATACAGCATCTTATTAAAGAACTAATTATTCAGTTTATCCAATTTAGCATGGCATACAGTGAACTCACCTTCCTGTGGTTGGTTCTTTCCAAGTGATTAAACTAGCCCAATTAGGGTATTAGGTCTGAAACCAGGAAAGAGATTCTATTCTCTTGAGCAGGATTTTTTTCCCCAATATTCAGCCTCTGAAGTAATTCCAAATCATTTAGCAACTACAAGACCAGAGCTGCAAACACTTATAACATCTTTGGCCTCTGTCAAGGATGAGCCTACCAAGAGGCCTAAAGATGACATTTCAGCTTTTAGCTAAGACAGAAACTGGTTACTTTCTGGCATGGGTCTTTTTACTCTAAACTGCCTAGTTTCTACCTCTGATCTCATCATATTCACCTATCCCTACTTTTTCTCAAATTCAAGGACTTTTTCTTCCATAATTACTATTGTTAACATAGCACTTGAGTTCATTTAGTGTTATTCACATGTACATGTGGTTAAGGTTGATCTCTTGGCAACAACCTATGGTGGTGGGGCTCAATATATGCATGGATTAAGGAATAATGCAGCATGGGAAACTATTAATGAATGATTTCAAAAGTAATATTTGTGGATATTTCAGTGATTTGGCCATGACATTTACCAAGTAAGTGATGAGTCAGCTGTTGTGGCTAAGACACTTGTTCCTTGTGTCTGTGTGCATTCCTACTAATGCTATAAACAGTGTTCAATGTTATTTATGCTAATTTGTTCCATATGCTTTGAGCAGGTGGCAAACATGTATGAATATTGATGAGAATAAGTACTTTCCAGTCATACGACATTTATGCTCTTCTAGAGATCAAAGTAATTTAACTGGCTTTACTTCCTTAAGATATTATCTTGCAGTAGTTAAGTGTATAGCATCTGGAATTAAATGAATAGAAGTTTAAGTCAAAGAGCAGCAACTGTACGAGCTTGAGGTAGCTGTCTGTTCTCTCTTGATTTTTATTGTTTTATTTGTATCTGTAAAGTGGAAAAATGATAACACCCACATCAAAGCACTGCAAATTTTGATAACTATTCAATTGATGTAAGGAGTAGGGGCCCAAAATACTAAATGCATAGTAGTCACTATGTCAGAATTAATAGCTATTGTTGCTCTCAATACTCCTACTGTTAATGTCTTTGAATGATGATTACCCATCTCACTGAAGTAAACTGGTACGAGTATAGGGTAGAAAAAGAATAAGGAATAACTGGTATACCTTATTCGTGGGTAGTTTAAGAGAATGATGGGTCATCAGACACTTTAGTCAAAATTTTCCTACAATTTCAAAGAAGTTAAAGTTTCCATGATAGCTCATTAGTAATATTTTTTTAAAAAAATAAGTGTTATTTAATTACAGCTAAAGCATAATACTGTAAGCATTTTTGTTTTCTTGTAAATAATATCCACATGCTTTAAAGAATTTTACTCAAAAGGTGATGATTTTCACATTCCTAAGTCATCATAACTAATTTTGAAGATGCCTTCAGATATCAAAAACTTATTATTCTTATTATAATAAAAAATTCTACTCTATGAAAAAGTAATTTGTTCAATTTCTTCAGTAAATATATTTAACATCCAAGATTTGCTTTGAAGCTACATCCATAGATTTTTAGGGAGAAACAGGAAGAGGAGGTGACACTTCGGACATTATAGAGCAAGCATTCCCATCTGTAAGAAATTGTTGCAATAGACACAGATGTCTGAGAGTGAGAAAATCCGCATATCCATCTGAAAGAGGTTTTAAATAACATATGCCATAGAATTCACAGAAAAACATCTAAGGACAAAGTAATTGTAAATGGACAAAGCTAGTGGAGACATGTTAGATAGCACAATTACTAGGGTAAACACCCTATACTCAGGACCACAGGGGAAAGAAAACTTGATGGGTTTTGTCATGGACAGTACAATAGCTTAAAGTGGTCTCTTGATTTAGAAGTAATCTTTTTAAGGGGAAAGAAAAAACACTATTATCAGAATGTCAAGCAGTTTGGTGACTGAAAACTACAGTTGTTAAAATACTTCAAGTTTGCATTGCAGTATAATCACTCTTTGTAGGCTCTTATATCGAACCAAAGCTAGTCAGAAAATTATTTGGTGAGAATGAAATTGAAACAACTAGTATTAGGTAGATTGCAAAAGTTAAGGTAATCATGATACAGTTGTTCTTACAGGTAGTGACAAAATTCTGACTCTTGGCAGCAATACACTGTTACTATTTCCACATTAGCAATAATTGTACTTACCAGAAATTTCTATGATTTAAGGCCCTTTATCTACTAGACAAGTCTTGTAAAGACTTCTCAAGTTTTATTGTCTGTTCTGCTCCTCTTCCTATTTCAGTGATTCGCCATTTATGAGCTTCTGATGTTCTTGGATTTCAGAATAAACTCAAACAAATGAGAGTCAATCTCCTGGACTTTGCAGTTTGATCAGTCAGGATCTCAGTAGGAAATAATGCACTCCAGATGGTTCAACTTAAGAGACACTAATGGATAGATGTGAGTCACGCAGAAATGAAAAACAGTTATAAATCTGTCTCAACACTAACTCTGAAGGGAGGACAACAGGTGAGTGACAGCAAGAATTGAGGAGGAGGCCTTTTGTCAGGAACTTTACCCCATGAAGGGATACAAGTGTTTCTGTGGACAAAGTATTGAAATAAAAGACATTTGAGGAACATTGAATAGTTAATAGTGTCCTTTAACCTAAAATATCTGTTATAATCTAAGGTTTTCTAGAAAGAGAGTATGGGTAAGGGTTCCACAGAAGCAAGGAAGCAGGATAGGGAAGACAAATGGTAACTATGAGTAATAGTGGTGGAAGTGCAGTGTTTATTGAACCTATGTATTCTAAAAGGCTAAGTTGAAAGGCTTGTTTGGATTTTTTTTTTTTTTTTTAGTAAGACTTCACAATATAGCCTTGGTATATGAAATCTTCCTACCTCAGTTTCTAGAACACTACAATCATGTATGTCAACTTCCATTCCCAACCTGAAATATATTGCCTATTTCATATCTACTTCCTTGGTCACATATTATTTTTTGTAGTTTCTCAAATGTCAAGTCATACTCTACAAAGACAAATTGACACTAAACAATGAATAACATATGCTATCTCTCATTTAAAGTAAAGTAAGTTCAGTGCTCCTAGAGACTAGACCACCAACGAAGAAGTGTACTGGGAGGATCCATGACTCCAGATATATAGGTAGCAGAGAATGGCCTCGTCTGACATCAATGGGAGGGGAAGCCTTTGGTCCTATGGAGGTTTGATGCCCCAGCATAGGGGCATACTGGAGGGATAGGGTGGGGGAGTGTGGATGGGTGGGGGAACACCCTCATAGAGGCGAAAAGGAGGGAGAAGAGGGACGTTGTGGTATGAGAGGCTTATGGAGGGGTAACTAGGAAGTAGCATATCATTTGAGATGTAAATGAATGGAATGATTAATTAAGAGAGAAAGAAAGAAAGAAAGGAAGGAAGGAAGGAAGGAAGGAAGGAAGGAAGGAAGGAAGGAAGGAAGGAAGGAAGGAAGAAAAGAAGTTGATATGAATATGGACTATTCTTTAACAGAAGTTGGAAAGGGAATAAAATTTAAGTACATCGTTTGAAACTGAATTTAATAAGTACTGTGTGCAAGTAGAAAAATGGTACACTGAACCTCATTATTATGTACAATTGATGTGTTAATCACAAGTTAAGAAAAGGACAACAAGAGCAGACATGCTAACATGGATAGGGAAAAGTAGAAAGCTCACAATGCCTCAACCCTACAGGCAATTAAGGATGTTTTTGATCTTTAAGAAGAACTATATAACCACTCAATGAATAGGAAAATGAATTTTTAATGTACTTAGCACAGATCTTGGTTTCACAGAAGCACAAAGATTTGTCTTGCTTTAAAGAGTTTTTTGATTCACCTTGGAAGACATGATGTACACTTACTGCATTAGAGGTGTTAAAATATAATGTATAACTAAGTACCAGGATGTGTGGTATATGGTGTAAGTGTTGAAAATAGGACTGTAGACTGGGATACATACAAAAAGTGGCAGGAACCAAGAGGAACTTGATTCACACTCAAGTATGAGTAAGGTCCACATAGGTGACGGGAAGAAGATCATAATGACAACACAGATCTACCTTTTGTTTATGTGAAATGTTACAAGTTTGTATCTAACTTGCCTTTTTGTCTTCAAACTGTCCTTAAATAAGGACATTTAAGTATTTGTTAATTTATATTTTTCAATGGAAAGTTTCGCAATTTTTGTTTTGCTTAGTAAATCCTCTACATATATATCTTTCTATATCTACTTAAATTCTAACTTCAGATTTCTGGTGAAATATTTATGTTTTAGCAATTATCTCTATTTTTTCTTATGAGATTTTCATATATGGGTATGATATTTACATTGTTTCTACCTTCTTCCTCCTCCTTCATAAATTCATGACCTCTTCTTCTGTAATTATTATTGCTACATATATATGTAACATGGATACACACACACATACACAAATACACACACACACACACACACACACACACACACACACACACACACACCAAACACACACACACCTGGAAAAAGTAATTTCTCCTGCTATCAACATTCATTAGTTTTACCTAGCTTATTATATATGCCTAACATTTGCTGTGAGACTGTCTCTTGGGAATATCAGACACTATACCCATAAAGTTTTAACAACATGACTGACTACCTAAGCATGAGTTGAAGTAGAACAACAATAGTTCTTACTGGTTTTAAAATAGGATATTGTTGAGGAGACAATCTTGGCTTTGACAGCATTATGTAGATCAAGCTGACTTTGAACTAGGCGATTTACTTGTCTCAATCTCCCAAGTACTATGATTCTAGACATGCAATACCATATCATGTTATACTAATGTTTTTACTAATATGTACAAATGCATGTATTAATGGATACTTTTCCATTATGTTATGCATATATATATGTATATGTATATATATGTATATATATGTATATGTGTGTGTGTGTGTGTGTGTATATATATATATATATATATATATATATATGTATATATGTTAACATTTTGTCTAAGCTCTCCCCCATAGTTACCTAGAAACAGCCAGGTATGCCTGATTCATTATAAAAGGGGCTGCTTGGCCCCTCCTCTCTCTCTCTTGCTCTCTTGCTCTTGCTGTTGCCTTCCTGCTCCTGCTCTCTCCCCATTCCCTTCCCTCCTCTCTCTCCATGTGCTCATGGTTGGTCTTTACTTTTCTATTCTCTCTCTCTCTCTCTCTCTCTCTCTCTCTTCCCCCCCTCTTTTTTCTGCCTTTACCACCCTCTTGACTCTCTCCCCATGCCCTGAATAAACTCTATTCTATACTATACCATCAGGTGGTTGTCCCCTCAGGGGGAAGGGATGCTTCAGTATGGACCCACCAAGGCACCCCCCTCCCCTCATACCTCACCACACATCCATAAAACATATTCCTCCTCTTATCTTTTTATAAACACATCTATCTATCTATCTATCTATCTATCTATCTATCTATCTATCTATCTATCTATCTGTGATACACACACACACACACACACA
>JADRCC010153272.1:0-10496 GCA_019843855.1 Hylomyscus alleni
CTGGGTCATGAATGGGAGCCAGTGTCCATTCCCTCTCTCAACCCTAGGACTGTCCCTGCTGCCAGTGTTTGTAACCCTCTCTCCAGTTCCTGGCTTATTTATTGTCATTTGTGTTCAAGATAAATATATCATTCCTACTTTAGATACTTGAGAATTTTGCACAGGAGTGTGGTTCATAATCTTTGCTTTCCCTTCCATTTCATACCTAACATTGGTTTATTTATCTAGCAAAAGTGCAGTGAGCTTCTTGGAGTTACTGCATTCTTAGTTTGAACTCTCACTTTAAGAGGTATGTTTTAATCTTGTACAGGACTATCCCCTGAGCTAAACAGCTACCGTCTTCAGAAGTTCCAGTGGGCTCAGAAACTCAATTATCGCTGTTAATGAGCATAAAATACATGTTGTAAACATAATTTAAAAAAAAAATAAAGTAGAATGTGTGGCCAGTGAGACAGCTCAGCAGTTACGAACATTTGCTGTTCTTTCAGAGGATCTTGATATGGTTCTCGGGACCCAAAAGGCAGCTCACAACCATCTGGAAGTCCGGTTCCAGGGGATTTTCTGCCCTTTTCTGACTTCTGCAGGCTCTGAACACATATGTGATATGTATGCTCACAAATAGAAACATACATCCACATAAATAAAAATACTTTAAAGAAGTAAAATCACCCAGGCATGGTAGACCATTCCTCTTTATCCCCAGCACTCTGGAGGCAGAGGCAGGGAGATGGTTGTGAGTTTGAGCAAGTTGACATAGCAATTTCCAGGACAGACAGGACTGCTCAGTGAGATCCTGTCTCAAAATTTTTTAAAAAAGGAGAATGACCATGAGGTACAAATATTAAGTTCTCATGGCATTAAAAATGTTCTCAGATGAAAACTGTTCACCACATTCTTTTTATTATTTCATTTATTTACATTTCAAATATTCTCCCCTTCCCAGTCTCCCCTCCACAAATTACCCATCCCATCCCTCCTCTTCTTTGCATCTATGACGGTGCTCCTCACCCACCCACCCACTTCTGCCTCACCCCTCTAGCATCCCCCTTCACCAGGGCATCAAGCCTTCTCGGGACCAAGTGCCTCCCCTCCCATTGATGTCAGATAAGGTAATTCTCTACTACATATATAACTGGCGCCATGGGTCCCTCCATGTGTACTCTTTGGTTGGTGGTTTAGTCCCTGGAAGCTCTGAGGGTACTAGTTAGTTCATATTGTTGTTTGTCCTAAGGGACTGCAAACCCTTCAGCTCCTTGGGTCCTTTCTCTAACTCCTTCATTGGGGACCCTATACTCAGTTCA
The DNA here is from genome assembly GCA_019843855.1 of Hylomyscus alleni. Taxonomy (NCBI): domain Eukaryota; kingdom Metazoa; phylum Chordata; class Mammalia; order Rodentia; family Muridae; genus Hylomyscus; species Hylomyscus alleni. The sequence goes on from JADRCC010153272.1 coordinate 1,302, forward strand.
ATGGATGACTGTGAGTCTCTACTTCTGTATTAGTCAGGTACTGTCAGAGCCTCTCAGGAGACAGCTATATCAGGCTCTTGTCAGCAAGTAATTATTGGAATCAGCAATAGTGACTGGGTTTGGTGTCTGTACATGGGATTGATCTCCTAATGGGGTAGTCTCTGAATGTCCTTTCCTTCAATCTCTGCTCCATTTTTTTATCCCTGCATTTTCTTTAGACAGGAACCATTCTGGGTTAATATATTTGAGATGGGTAGGTCGCCCCATCCATCAAGTGAGGGTTGTGCCTATCTAGTGGAGTTGGTTTCTACAGCTTCTATCTCCTTGTTTGGTATTTCAGCTAATGTCATCTCAGTTGGGTCCTGGGACTCTGTTCGGTCTAGTTTCCCTGGCATCTGGGACTTTCTAGTGGCTCCTCCCAGTTCCCCAGCCCCCACTGCTACTTATTTCTATTCATTCACCTGGCCCTCTGGACTTCTCTCTTGTCCCTTCCAATACTGATCCTGCCCCACCTTTTTCCTTCCCCTCCCTTTCCCAACCAGGACCCTCTTTCCCTCTGCCTCCAGTGATTATTTATTTTTAAGTCAAAGTATTTCTTCCACACAACACATTCTGTAAGTCCAAAAAGTCTTATTTTGTGCTAACTTTCCACCGTGCATTTATATTAGTTTATAGTAATTTGTAGATATTTATAAAAACTGTGAGAAAAAGATCTTGTCTGATTTTCAGTCAGCATGTAAGACAACAGCAAAATAAAACCCACAGGGACATATGGAAGGTACGCTGCATGCAATTTCAATCATCATGGGAGGAGACGTTTTATTCCATCTCCTTAGTACTAAAAAGAGCTGGGTATTTCTCATATGACAGCATTAGTGACATAAAACTCTACAGAGAAAAACATGAACTCTCCGGTACTAATGTCTGTCTCTTCCCCTTACCATCCTTGATTTTCTGTTCATTATCCTGAATCACATCCTTTTACTCTAAGTTATACATTAAAATATCATTTGCATAGTTTACATTTTATAATTTTATGTAAATGCTGCCATATTGTTTCTAGTTTACATTTTTCATGTGAGATTATATTGATCAGTGATACTATGTGTGGTGCTAGGTCATCTGTTTTTATTTCTATACAGATTTTACTATATCACATTCCATAACGTAGTTATCTGATTACCTGCTTGTTGTATATGTTATTTCCAATGTTTTTAAAATCTTCCAAGCAATGCTAATAAGAGAAATCACTAAGCCTTAGACACCCTTTAATGTCACCTGATATGAACAAACAATTCATTAAAGACTCAAACCGACTTATGCTCCCAGTAGCAGGCTATGACACAGAGATTACTTCATGCCCTTCCCAACACTTGGTAGTTTAAAAAATACACACAGATTTTTGGCTACCCGTAGATAAAATACCTATTTTGTATCAGATCCAAGTGCTTTGAAACCACTGCAGTTGTAAATGTACAGATAAATTCTTATCTTTTCTATATTCCAGAAGGAAATTATTTTGCCTCTAACATTAAATTCTAAGATGTCATTAGGACTTTTCTGTTTTGCTTATAAGTCACATCTATTATGTCTGCAAAACCACAGCCTAGTAAGTTACTTTCCTATTTATCATTTGATAGCACATAACTTGCCATCTCAAAAGGGGTACTCAGACTGTGCTACAAGCTATTAACCAAGGAAGCCAGACCACTGTGTTCTTCTGAGCTCTGAAGTGTTCTCTTCCTACTCAGCTCCAATGCTTCCATCTGCTCTGGGTTTCAGGCATGTTATATTTACCTTAAGAAGCTTATCTTTACAAAGTCCAACCCTTGGCTGCTCTCAGTGTGCACCATTAGTCCTATGCAGTAGAAATAAGGTCAAAACATTGCCTCAGAATGTAATGTGTTTATTTCTACATGGGAAAAGTCAAGGGCTCAAACAGTGGCAGGTAGGGAAACATGAGCTTTGAATAGTTCGTGAAATTTAATAAACAAAATGAATTTTGAAACTAGAATGGATTAGTTTTCTTTTTATTTTCCCACAGAGGCACTAGAGATTAAACCAAGGTTCTTATACATGCTAAGTACTGCTGAGCCACACTATGAGAGCTAAAATGTGTTCACACTTTTAAAAGAAAAATAAAATTTCTGGTTGTCTGCTAGTTCTATCAATTTACTTTTAGACACTATAAATAAGTTAAATTTTGTCTTGAATACTTTTTGTTTTCTACATATTTTATCCCAAAGACCCCTCTTGACTGTCCCAAAACATTTTGAAGTCACTGGCATATAATAAAAATGACTTGTTTGCTGTGGGATTGCTCGCTTGACTGTAGAGTCAGATGCTCTATAGAAAAGAGCTTTCTGTACTTTTGCACTTACTCGTAATAGACATTTTCCCAGAGGTCCATGACATACAGGATTGATTTCTTCCTAAATCCTGACAAAAAACACAGACCTAATTTCTCCTCAAGTGGAGTATTTCTTCTAGCTCACCTTTTTCAAAATGAACTCTGACTGTCTTTGCTTCTTAACAGAATATTATCACCCAGATAGTTCCTTGTGTAACATCTACGTACTATATACTGTACAAAGAATGCAACATTTTAGAAATTTCAACAATAACATTTACTCCTCAGCCAACATAAAAAATAACTTGAATACATATTTTATTTCTCAGGTAATTGTCTGGAGATGAATTAAATAATGATTAACTAATTCACTGATGGTACTTCCTCAAGAGCTGAAAAGAAAAAGCAACAAAAAGGTGTTTATGTTGTGATGGATCCCAAACAATATGTTTCAAAAACAGAAAATACAATCAAGCTAATGTTATTGGTTGTTGTCCCCCTGTACCTTAAGATGCAAATTCTACCTGCTAAGTGGAATATTAAGAGATTGTTAGGTCTACCACTCCCAACAAAGAAACCTTTACAAAAGCAAGTGATAAATCAAACAAATGTAAGTAGCTAGGTGCTTTCCAGAGGCATCATGAAAATGGACATTTTTGTGGCAATCCAAGACCAGAAGCTGCTTTAATTGCAAATCCTTCAGATTTGAATAAAGAGACTTTTGATGAAGGCACTTAACCAACATTTTTTAAATTTGGTTCTGATCAGACCCGCCCCACCCTCTCTGTCACACACACACAATTATGAATGAAGCAAAGCTGAAGATAAACATGTAAGTAAAAGTCCTTACGAATCTCTTAGCTGTGGATTTCTACTGCTGTGATTGACCACCATAACCAAAAGCACTTTGGGGAAGAAAGAGTTTCTTGCATCTTAACACTTTCAGGTCACATTCCACCACTGAAGGAAGTCAGGGAAAGAATTCCAGGCAGGAACCTGGAGACAGGAGCTAATGCCATGAAAGAATACTGCTTACTGGCTTGCCTCCCATGGCTTGCTCATACTGCTGTCTTACAGAACCCAGAACCACTAACCCAGGGATAGCACCGCCCACAATGAGCTGAGCCTCACTAATTAAGAAAATGCACCATAGACTTGCCTCCAGGCCAATCTTATGGAGGCATTTTCTCAGTTGGACATCCCTTTTCCCAAATGACTGTAACTTCTGTCAAGTTGAGATAAAATAGACAGTTCCCCCTAAGGAGAAAAAGAAAATTTTCAACTACGAATGATATCATCCTAACCTGAAAAATATATGCTAATGATAAAGTTTAGATATTTTAAAGTAGAATTAATGCAACTGCATTTGCATTGTAAGTACATTTACATTTACAATGCAATTAAATTTTGAAGACTTCAAGGGAAATTACTGCTTTGTTTTATAGTAACACGCATTCATGGTCTAATAAAATTAATATATTGTAGTTACATTTATAAGCAAACTCAAATACAGCATTTTGTGTGCATTGATTATAAAATTCAAGATCATAACTACATTTGAGTCTGCAGAACTTGGTATTGTCTTAAATTATTAAAGTCTCTAATATCACTGTATGACATTTTGTGCATAAAAATATATTATTTACATATTTTTAAAGACTTACTTATTTTTATTTTATGTGTATGAATGCTTTACCGAGATGTATGTATACACACCATGTGGGTGCCTAGTATCCATGGAGGCTAAAAGAATTTTGATCTTATGGGACTGGAGTGACATATGACTGTGAAACCCCCTGTGGGTGTTAGGGACTGAACCTGGGTCCCATGCAGGACTGGCTCGTGTTTTAAACAGGACAGTTCCCCTTAAGGAGAAAAGGGGGATTTTTGACTACAAATGGTATCACACTAAACTGAGAAATATATGCTAAGGAATTAAGGTTAGATATTGTAGTGTAGAATTAATGCAACTGCATTTGCATTCTAAGTGCATTTACAATGTAATTAAATTGTGAGGACTTCAAACAGCTGAGTTGTCTCTCTAGCCCACAGTAATAGATATTTCAATACGATCTAAAGTAAAAAAGTTCTGGGTGATGCAGAACAATGAGCGCTTGTCACCTTCTCAACACATGCAACACTGGGGTAAATAACAGAAATGCTTAGAATGGTTGATGACATTGTAAAGCCATCTTACTTCGACTCTTTCAAGAGCAACACAAAACCTCATGTGGTGAAAAAGAGCATCATTGTTCTAGGAAAACTGACAAAAGAAAAAGAAAAGTAATTAGAAAGTAAGGCACTACCCCTCCCCTCCCCCCCAAAAAAAATTCTATGTGAACACACATAGTTAGCTCGACACACTTCCAAATAAGCACAGGCTCAGAGCAGATGGAAGTTGTTGTTTTCCCATCTAGTTGTCAAAGTGTTTTAATAAGTCCTACATCCACTGGGGTTACTCCAATGGAGTCATTTCCAATTAAAGCTAATCAAATATTTAATTGTATATGTCCTTCATTAGTTAGCTAAAAAAAATTAAGTAATTAATTTTGTCCTGAATTAACTAACAGGATATCTATATTTAAAATGATGGTTGTAAGACTCATAAAAAAGTATATTAAATCTTCTTAATGTTGAATGCAAATGTCAACAGTAAATAGAAGCCAAGCAGAAAACCTTTGAGATTTTCCTTTTGAATTTTGATGCTATATGCATTTTCTAGCAAGTGCATTTGGGTTGCTATTTGTACTGGTTGTTCTAAATGGCTTCTAAAACTCGGATTTTTTTTTTTTTTTACTTTTTTTTTTTTGGAAATTTTCATTCACAAATACTTTTGTTTGTTTGTTTGTTTTTGTTTTTGTTTTTGTTTTTCGAGACAGGGTTTCTCTGTATATCCCTGGCTGTTCTGGAACTCAAACTCACTCCATAGACCAGGCTGGACTTGAACTCAGAACTTGATCCACCTGTCTCTGCCTCCCAAGTGCTGGGATTAAAGGCATGAGGCACCACTGCTTGGCTTGCATCTATATTTCTAAAACCTCAACTTCTTCACCTCAGCCTCTCCCATACCCACACACACACTTTCTCTTAGATTCATGATCTCTTCTTAATTATGGCTACACACACACACTATATATATACATATATTCCATTTAATGGCTCATGTCTATATGTGTTGAAGGCTGAAAAAAAGTGACATATTTTTTAAGATGTATTAATCAGCTCTTTAGGAGACTCATTTTTTTCATTAACTATTTTAACAAACAAAAGAAGTTCACTGAATGTTGATAATATATGTTGTTACTTCTTTTTCTTTCTTCATGTAGCCCAGACGAGGCCCCTGCCTCATCCTGAGTACTAGGATTACAGCAGTGCACTGCCATCCTTTGCCTCCATTTTCAGACTTAACTCTTCACTTATCATGGAGTCAGTTACCTTAGAGGAAATGTGATTCATTAGAACCAATTAACGTTTGATAATGTTTAGAGTAACACTGCCTTAGATTTATCCTACTATAATGTTTAAAATTGAAGTCTATTCCATGGTACTTCATTCTGCAAGTGTAATATTTTGTTTTGTCTGCTATTCTTTCATGGTACTTCTTGCCTTATTTAAGAAATTATTAGCCGAGCGGTGGTGGCACACACCTTTAATCCCAGCACTTGGGAGGCAGAGGCAGGCGGATTTCTGAGTTTAAGGCCAGCCTGGTCTGCAGAGTAAGTTCCTGGACAGCCAGGGCTACACAGAGAAACTCTATCTTGAAAAACCAAAAGAGAGAAAGAAAGAAAGAAAGAAAGAAAGAAAGAAAGAAAGAAAGAAAGAAAGAAAGAAAGAAAGAAAGAAAGAAAGAAAGAAAGAAAGAAAAGAAAACAAATTATTAACTAGGCTGGTGAGATGTCTCAGTGGGTAAGAACACCAACTGCTCTATCAAAGGTCCTGAGTTCAAATCCCAGCAACCACATGGTGGCTCACAACCATCCGTAATAAGATCTGATGCCCTCTGCTGGTGTGTCTGAAGACAGCTACAGTGTACTTATTTATAATAATAAATAGATCTTTGGGTCTGAGAGAACAGGGACTGAGAGAGCAGGGTGAGCGCAGTTGACTGGAGCGAGCAGAGGTCCTAAAATCAATTCCCAACAACCAGATGAAGGCTCACAACTATCTGTATAGCTACAGTGTGTACTCATATGCATTAAATAAATAAATAAACAAATAAATAAATAAATAAATCTTTTTTAAAAAAAAGAAATTATTAACTATACAATGCCAGGATCACAGTGCCTTGTATTTGCTTTTAGAAGCTTCATCATTTTGGCTTTTATATTTAGATCTATTACGGTTCAATTCAAAATAAACCAGTGTGGAATCAGGTATAAGGATGGAGGCTCATTTCGTCCCATGTGAATACCTAGTTGCTTAATGGAGTTTTTAAAAAAGCCTTCCTTTCATCATTTCATTGGCATGTCATCTTCAGTAAAAAAGATTTTTGCAGATTCCATGTCTGAGTAATATCATAGGGCATTGTTTTTCTGTGCCTGATCACCAGTAGCTGGACAGTTTGAGTGGAGATGATATTGGAATAAGTTTAACAGATTTGACTATTGTACAACATGGGAACTATTAACAGAAATTGAGTATATTTAGTGAAAGTGCCAAGAAAATATATGTTAGTGCCTTCCAGACACAGTTGGACTGGTACACATATGAACTCACAAAGACTGGCAGCATGAAGAAGACTTGCACAGGTTTAAGTTAGATGGGATCCTAGTACTAAGAGGGGGAAGTGGACACAATCTCCTATCCCTAACTCAGAAGCTATCTCCAGTTGACAACTGTTTACAAAGGAAAACTTTGTTTTCTCCAATGGAGTCTCATTGGGGAAGCAAACTACCCTTAAGGGTAGGCCCAGTACTACATAGCCAACAGAAAACAAACTCAATGTTATTTTCAGATGGATGCTTGTTTTGTCTCTTTGTTTTGGGGGGTTATATTTTTAATCTCATATCATTTGGGGTGGGGGCATTTTTTACCTTACACATCTTTTTGTTTATATATTATGATTTCCAATTTTTTGTTTTTCTGGGTTTGTCTGTGTGTCTCAGTATGTGTTTCTCATGCTTTTATCCTTATGTTTGTATTGTTTTATTTTTTTTTTTATATTTGCCTGTTTGTTTTACAAAGAGCAAGGGAAAAAAGTACTGGGGTTAAATGGGTCAAGAGGTGGGAAGGATGTGAAAAATGGAAAGATTATTTCAATAAAAATAAACTTAAAAAGACAACTGTATGTTAAATGCTCTTACCAAAAGAAAACAATACTATGCTGATGCTTATGCTAATTAGTTATTCTTCAAAGTTCAAATTATGTTCTATCAAATTAAGGGACTTTTTAAGGTGGAAACCAGCTGGGCGCCTCAGACCACAGAAGTGGCAGGGCAGCTTGAACAGGATCCTTTCTACATCTGTCTACAACTAGGAGAGGCTGTGGATCCACAGTCCTCTCTGCACCTTTCCATCAAGAAGAGAGCTTATCTCTAGGGTTTGCTCTGACCCCAGGACTCAGGAGGGACAGCTGATCCACAGCTCTCTGCACACAGGTCTTACCAGAGAAGAGCTGATCTCCCAGAAGTGCTGACATAGGCTTACAGACCCACAGGAGGAACAAGCTCTAGCCAGAGACAGCAAGAACATCTAACACCAGAGATCAACAGATGGCAAAAGGAAAACCGCAAGAATCCTACCAACAGAAACCAAGACTACTTGGCATCATCAGAACCTAGTCCTCCTACCACAGCAAGTCCTGGATACCCCAAAACACCAGAAAAGCAAGATTTAGATCTAAAATCATATCTCATGATGTCGATAGAGGAATTTAAGAAGGACATGAATAGCTCCCTTAAAGAAATACAGGAGAACACAGGAAAACAGGTATAAACCCTTACAGAGGAAACACAAAAATCCCTTAGAGAATTACAGGAAAACACAATCAAACAGGTGAAGGAATTGAACAAAACCATCCAGGATTTAAAAATGGAAGTAGAAACAATTAAGAAATCACAAAGAGAGACAACTCTGGAGGTTGAAAACCTAGGAAAGAAGTCAGAAGCCATAGATGCAAGCATCACCAACAGAATACAAGAGATAGAGGAAAGAATATCAGGGGCAGAAGATACCATAGAAAACATTGACACAACAGTCAAAGAAAATGCAAAATGCAAAAAGCTCCTAATCCAAAACATCCAGGAAATCCAGGACACAATGAGAAGAACAAACCTAAGGATAATAGGTATAGAGGAGAGTGAAGACTCCCAAAGTAATGGGCCAGTAAATATCTTCAAGAAAATTATAAAAGAAAACTTCCCTAACCTAAAGAAAGAGATGCCCATGAACATACAAGAAGCCTACAGAACTCCAAATAGACTGGACCAGAAAAGAAATTCCTCCCATCACATAATAGTCAAAACACCAAATGCAGAAAACAAAGAAAGAATTTTAAAAGTAGTAAGGGAAAAAGGTCAAGTAACATATAAAGGCAGGCCTATCAGAATTACCCAAGACTTCTCACCAGAGACTATGAAAGCTAGAAGATCCTGGGAAGATGTCATACAGACCCTAAGAGAACACAAATGCCAGCCCGGGCTACTATATCCAGCAAAACTCTCAATTACCATAGATGGAGAAAACAAGATAATCCATGACAAAACAAAATTTACATAATATCTTTCCACAAATCCAGTCCTGCAAAGGAAAATAGATGGAAAACATCAACATAAGAAGCAAAACCACACCCTAGAAGAAGCAAGAAAGTAATCTTTCAACAAACCCACACAAACATAATTCCACCT
>JADRCC010153312.1:0-16193 GCA_019843855.1 Hylomyscus alleni
GGGGGGGGGGTGGCAAACCTTTTCAAACCACCACAACTGGGCTGTTTTTTTATAATAATCAAGACACAAATGAGTGTATTTTATTTAATCTTAATTTAAATTATATAAAATCAAATTTCCAAGTCATATTGTCAGAAGTGAAATATTTGACAAACCTATGACCCTTATTGTTCACATATCAGATACTACAGATTATTTGAATTCTCAGTTCCAGAACACTCTTATCTCCTTAGATTACATACTGTTTTTATCCACTTTTTACAAATGCAAGAAATTGATTGCCTTTCTGTACAAAAATATCTCTACAGTTCCGTCAATATCATCAGTAGGAGATGAAGCAAAGATTTATTTCCTAGGGATTTTGTTGATCCTCTTTGTTAGAGGAAATGGCATTAACAAAGTTGTCAGAGTTTATATTTCAGCTCATTTAACTCATCAAGTGCCAGCATGAGCCTGCTTATTTTTCAGCTTTAGGAAGTCAAAGAAGAGCAGTTTCTAGTCATACAAGTTCAGTTTGTGCCAACAAGTTGTGGCCAGCATCTTATCTGCTAAAAATATCCATTGTGAAAAATTTTAAAGATACATTTTCTCCAAGATAGAATGCTTAAGTGAACAGTGGCCATCCAGAGAGAGAGAGAGAGAGAGAGAGAGAAAGAGAGAGAGAGAGAGAGAGAGAGAGATACTGTAGAGATAGAAAAGGCTCTTCTTGTCTATTTTCAAAATATTTTTCCCACCAAGTAAACATTGCGAATCTGAGTAGTTTAGAACCTAGGACTTTAATGAGTATCTATGTGCTCAAGAGTCAACCATGGGTTTCTTTTCCTGTTTCTCTGGCCTGTATGGAACAGAATATGATGTTAGGCTGTGGATTTCCTCCTTTATTTTCTACTACATATATACCTGAATGCTCTAAAGCCTGATTTCATATTTCTAATATGGCTGACACGAAAGTAGTGAAAATTTGAAAGTGAGGTTTGCATTTGAAGAAAGAATAAGCTGTCTCTTTTCTTGTGGGTCTAAGCCATGGATTTCTGAGAGGTTGCATAGAAATCTTTCTTTGGTACTTTAAGTACAGAATGACAACCTCTTCCTATCACTATTGTGGGTATCTTTAGACATATCAAGGAGAAGAAAGGAGGTGAGCTCTCAAGACAAAATTCAGGTGATGTTTTATCATTTGGCCACATTTCTATTAAATAGTACTCAATTTCTCACCAGAACCCTCAAGAGAGATTATGAGGAACCGAAAGTTGAGGAGCAAGTTACAAATGTCGCAGTTCTGTGTTTAGTTATAGAAGCCTCTGGTACGTCCTAGAATCCCTGATAAAATGGGCCTTTCTGACCTCTGATGAGTAGTTATCATGCCCTTAGCAGTAGGAGTGCTAAAGTAGGAGGGATCACGTTGCTTTCTGTCTGAGCCCAAGCCATTAAGTATATGTCTATCTTTCCTGGTAATGTTTCATTTCAAAGTTATGAACGTTGTTTGCATGATCTGTATTCCTGGATGCCTAAAGAGAAAACAATCTTTAAAAACACCATTTAATAACTAAAATTTACTTATCAGCAAGATGTTTTCATCTGATGGTATATTAACAAGAACTTATTGATGCAGAAGCAATGAAAAATCTAAATTGATTGTAGAGTTTCATAACAGCAACAGGAATATTCTCAAAATCGTATCTGTTTTACCAACCAAAGTAACTGGAATTCTAGCCTCAATAAAGAAGGCCTACTTTGCTGTATTTTGGTAATAAGATCAGATTTTGTTATTTTACATTTCTTTTTCATTCACTTGTTTCTGTGTTATCATTCACTCTCTAGATCATTGGTGTCAAGTGTGTGCATTATGGATGCTTAGGAGCTCAAAGTACTGTATATAAAGGACTTTTAATCATTTTTGTTCCACAAGTACTGTCTGCATGCTGAATAAAAAGATCTTCCTGTATATGGACTGCTAAATTTAGATATCTGCACATGCTGTGATTAATCAAGAACAAGACCTTGTAAAATTCTTATTAAATATGTACTCAATTTTCATCTCAGTTCAAGTATTTTCTCAATCAACTAATCCTAGAAAGATAAGTGAAAATCATGATAATTTGTTTTTTTTTTTTCTGATGATATAAACAGTTCTCTATACTGCCTCCCAAAGCTCATTAGTGTTATACAGCCTTGGCTTACATCATGTGGAGCTAGGTCCTCTCCTACTACAGATTAATATTTAAAATTTATTATAATACAATTTTTAAGCAACAGGAGCCACCCTCTTCTGATAAGAGACCTTCAATGATCCTTAGAACAGCTTAGAAAATACGCCCGGGTTCTTTACAAAGGAAACAGAGTAAACCCTTTCAAAACCAAAATAAATAAATAAATAAATAAATAAATAAATAAATAAATACCCTCTGCTTATCTAAAATGATCACCTACTTCCTATTCTCCCCAAACTCCACAATTTATTTTGAAACATAAGGAAATAATAAGACCTAGAAGGAGCTCAAGAGATATTAGGCATGTGGTCTCCTACCCAGATTTTATGTAGTAGTGATTTTGACTTTCTTAGGTATTGCTGGAGTGGGGAAAGTAGCCAGCTAAGCTAATCCTCAGCATCCTCCCCTTTCAAACAACCCTGCTACTCATCTTCCTATGATTAAAGTTGTATAAAGAGGGGCAGGCAGCTCCTGTTCCTTCAGAGTCTGCAGTGTGTCAAAAAGTTCTACAGTTCTGGTTAAATGGGCAACTTTATCTGTTCCTCTTCAGTGAGCTGAGATTGAAGTCATTGGGAGGTGGAGGGGCAGCAGGGAGGTGACCAAACTGGTGACGCAGTCAGGCTTCAGTCCCAAGATTAAAAGCTATGATGTGATGACTCATTCCCATGTAACAAATTGTTTTCACAGTGAAATTAATTGGAAGTCTAGATAAAAGTACAATCCGATATGTATCTTTTGCTTAAAGTTTAAATGGCAAAGACAGGCAATTTTCCTGAAAATAAACTCCTTTTTTATAATGAACTCCGTTAGCTCCCTTCTACTCCAGAGTTTTCACCTCAAATTTTAGTTGATTAGCCTGCAAAATACATGTTGCTGCTAATAGCTTGGAGTGAAAGAACAAATCAGAGAATTTGTGGCAGGATCAAAAGAAAACATCAACAATAGTTACAACATATATAACAATGAAAATCCTGTGCCCTTGGTGCTAAATCAGTAGGAGCCACTTCTCTAGTAAAACAGCAGGAAAATATCTCTCTCTCTCTCTCTCTCTCTCTCTCTCTCTCTCTCTCTCTCTCTCTCTCTCTCTCTGTGTGTGTGTGTGTCTGTCTGTCTATCTGTCTCTTTCTGTCTCTGTGTCTGTCTCATTCTGTGTCTGTCTCTGTCTCTCTTTTCTCTCTCTCTCTCCTTGAGTATTAACAGAAATAATGGAAATAATGGAGAGGAGTGGAAGGCAAACATAAGAGAGAACAAAAACATCTTTCTTTTGAATTTATATCTCTGGGTTTTGGTGGACATTTTTAAAGCCTAGCTTATCCAAATGGGCATAATGATGGTCAGTTTCATCCAGCCGTGCACACTCCACACATAATAAGTACTCAATAAATATTTATTAACACCAGCTGACCAATTCAAGTTCAATTTTAGGAGACTATTCATGATTTTTCTTTCTTTTTTTCACTACTATTCTCTCTCTAACAGATTTTAGGTCTCAAAATTCTTTTAACTAGGCTCTAGTCTGAGATTAGGATCAGAATCACTGTTAAATATGTTTACTTTGTCTTTGCATTATGATAAGAAAACAGTTTCCTTCTAGAGGGAAACATACCACATAACACAAGCAATTGTGTGGCTTGGCTACCATCTTTAGAATATTATTTCTTAAAAGGAAGTTATTATTTAAAATTTATTTTACCACATTTATTTTCTCTAAAATGGCTCAAAAAATCACACTTTCCATTTTGCATATTTACCCAAAGATTCATCCAAAGTCATCATATTATAGCTATACCTACTCACCAACATTTAATGTACCATGCTTCACAATAGCCAATGGAGAGAACCAACCTAGGTTTTTAAGAACAAGGGATAAAGAGAGTATAATATACATATACAATGGAATATTTTTTAGTCATGAAGAATAAAGGCATGAAAAACATATACAATTGGAGATAATTATATTAAGCAAATTAAGTAGTCTCAAAAGAGTAATATTACATAATTTTATGCATTGTTCCCAGATGTATGTATGTATGTATATGTGTATGTATGTATATATTTATTGGGTACTTATTATGTCTGGTGTGTGCACTGCAGACTGGCTGAAGCTGGCCATCATTATGCCCATTTGGAAATATATATATATATATATATATATATATATATATATTAATGTACTGCCATAAAAGATGCCAAACGTAGAAAGAAAATCCTCTGCACAAAGGAGAAATCTTCTGCACAAAGGAGGAGTTTAGTGGAATGATGAGGTGGAGAATCAAGTGGTGAAGAGAGATACAGAAGGGGACATACTCAGTACATGTGTACTTGTATAAGAATGTTGTTGTGTGACACCATTTCATAAGTACATGCCAAAGATTTTTAAGGGTGTATTTTACTTACAGTTTTCTATATTTTGTAATATTATTTTCTGTCTATTATTGCAAATGTAATGCTATACATTCCTACAGTCTTGTTCTCTGCTTTTATAAAGCCATCTTCATTATTTCTTTTGTACAATTTCTAACATTTCGAGTAGGTTTCATTGTAATTATAATTGTGAAAGAGGAATATATTAACTCCTGGTAGAGATTTCAAAATATTGGAAGGAGAATCCCTTTTCTTCTTCTCCATTTTTAAGTTCAATTTTGTGATAACTAAGTCAAATTTTGAATCATTTGTCCTTAAACTTCAGGCTATACAAGATTTCCTTAGAAATGTGGTAAGATCAAAGAGTCTATATCTAACCCCAGAGGTAAGATTCAGAAGGGGTTGCTTAGGCATCAGGATCTTTACACATTCCCTACCTGTTGATGATCAAAGTCACACTTTGGTAGGTACTATTCTAAATGCTTGGATGGATCAATGGAGCTGTATAAAACATTAGACATCTTCCAAGATATGTGTGTGTATGTGTGTGTGTGTGTGTGTGTGTGTGTGTGTGTGTTGAGACCAGGGTTAGCTTAGTTATTTTACAACTTAGCTGTAAAAATACTATTTTGAGAGCAACTCTAGTTTGACTAATATGTTTTCATAGATGAACACATAACCTATGCATATTATCAGTTGCAGTGGCGAGGTGGCTCTTGGACACTTCAAGTATATATAATATAAAATTTCTAAAGAAAGCCTGTTTCATTTACTTGAGAACTACTGGGTCCAATAAAACTTGAGTGCATGCTAGTAAACTATGCTAAAAAGGAGAGGTGGTGGAAATAAGGGGTGGCAGTATCAAGAACTGGAGGGGATGTGAAAGAGGTACAGAAGGCCAGGGAAATGTGAGGCTCCTAGGGCCTAATAGGGATAACTTTAGCAGAAATGCACAGAGAAGGGGAGATAGAACCTGTAGAGACCACCTCCAGTAGATAGGCAAGGACCCCGGGCAAAGGATGGGATGACCCATCCATCTCAAAGTTTTTAACCCAGAAATGTTTCTGTCCAAAGGAAGAACAGGGTCAAAAAATGGAACAGAGACTGAAGGAAGGGCTATCCAGGGACTGCCCTACCTGGGGATCCATCATGTCTCGAGACACCAAACCTAACACTGTTGCCGTGGTCAAGAGGTGCTTGCTGTCAGGAACCTGGTGTGGTGGTTCTCTGGGAGATCTGGCTAGCAATTGACCAATGTAGATGTGGATGCTTGAAGCCAACCATCAGACTGAGCTCAGGGAACCTGGTGGGAGAGCTCGCAGAAGGACTGGAGGAGCAGAGGGGTAGGCAACCCCACAGGAAGAACAACCAAATGCTCCCAAAGACTAGACCACCAACCAAGGAGTGTACTTGGAGGGATCCATGGTTCCAGATACATATGTAGCAGAGGATGGCCTTGCCTGACATCAATGGGAAGGAAGGCTTTTGATCCTGTCGAGGTTTGATGCCCCAGGGTAGGGTGATGCTGGAGCAGTGGGACTGGAGAGGGTAGATGGATGGGGAGCACCCTCATACTGGCAAAGGGGAGGGGAAGAGGGCAGATGGGGAATGGGGGTTGGTGGAGGGTAGCCAGGAAGTGGATATCATTTGACATGTAAACAAATGGAATGATTAATAAATTTAAAAACATAATTTAAAAAAGGAGGAAGCTCTCAAGCACATCCAGTAACTTTATAGTATAAACTATCCTAGCCCAAGGTGAAAGGGTGAAATTGTTACTCTGGCAAGAAAAATAGAAAGCTTGAAAACAGTGTGGGAAGGATTTTCAGTTAACTCACATATACTCTTTATAAACTTGAGTTTTGCAGGAGCTTATCCTACAGAATAGCAGGATCTCCAGAAAACAAGAGAAGACTCATAGAAATGAGGTACAGTAATTGTTATTGAGATACATCATATCATCTACTTTCCTCATGTTGTTAATTTATCTGCTCTGCTATCTACAAGAGCAACTGAATAATATGCTAAAATTCAATGTAAAAGTATTGAAGATTTCTGACCATTCTGAAATGGAATAAATATACTCTACCAAGTCTTCTCACAAATTGCAATTGAACACACTGGGCAAACTTCATAAAGTAGTTATCTGAGGATGGTAAAAAAATCACCCATGAAAACATACTGAACCTTCAGGAAATTAATCCTTTTAGAAATATAAATTAAACCACAGTACAATAAGATATACCAATATACGTACTGAGATGGTTTCTAAAATACATGGCAATGACAAGTAAAGGTGAGGATGCTGGGTAAGTATTGTGCCCTTGCATTGATGATCAAAACCAAAAATGGCATAGTCACCATGGAAAACAATTATGGAGATTCTTCAAGAGAAACCAAGTGAATAGATATTTCTAAATGATTATCTTGTTTATTAGTCCACTATTTCTGCTACAAGAAAATATCTGATGCTGAGTAACATATAAAGAACAAAAATGTATTTCTTGCAGTTGCAGAGAATAGGGAGAATAAAATCAAGGCACATGCATATTTACAATAGGATGAAGTTCTGGTCTATGTTTCCAAGATGACACCTACTTGCTGTACTCTCTAAAGGAGACCAACACTGTATCTTCAACTACTAGACGACCTAAAAAGATAACTAATTCCCTTGTGACTTTTTACAATGTTCTAATCCCATTCGTGAGAATGGAGCTTTCATAATCTAATCACTACTTCAAGGACAAACCTCTTAGTGTTTTTACATTGAATCACAGGTTCCAAAAATACATGTTGAGTATGTGCATACATTAAAACCTGGAAAATGATTAAAGAGATTACAACTGTATGTGAAAACCTATAAGTAAATACTTAAAGAAGTCTTGATATAAAAAAAAATCCAAATGTTTTCAAGATAGTAATTAATTATATAATATATAGTTGTACAAGAGAATACTACTCAATAATATTAAGGAACCAAGATTCTAAAAGTAGCATGAAGTTATCTAAAATATTTCTGTTAAGTAAAAGAAAGCTGTCTAAGAACTAAGAACCTTTTGCTCAAACAAGAGTAAATTTTGCCCCATATAACTTTAAAAAGAAATTAAATCAGAATTTTCTCAAGCTGTGTATGCATATTTATGTACAAATGCTGGTCCAAGTCATTCTTTGTCATATATTCAATACAAATTCTTATATTCACTCATTGAAGGGCACATATAAAAATTTTCATAATGACACTATTCAATGTAGCCCTAATTTTTTTAGAAGAATGAAGGTGCCCAAATATCCAACTAATAGCAGCATGAATACATATAATGGAATATATGTGAGGAAAAAATGAACTGCAACTATACACAATAAATCGACATGCTTGCAGAAGTTAGTACTGAATTTAAGAATAAAAAATAAAAGGTATAATAAAATGGTCTTAGATCCTGGGGTAGTAGTGCCTTTGGTGGGGCAGTAAGTGGCTGGGTGTCAAAGAGAACATCTATTTACTTGGGTGCAATTGTTATGAGTGGGTAGAAATATATCAAGTTGTAACCTTTTAATTAGTATATTTGTTTTATGCATGCTGTGATGCACTAAAATGTGGATATGTATTGTGCTTTCCAAGAAGTTTCAATGGTTTTATTCTTGTTTTAATTTTCCAACAGCTTTTTATTAGTGTCACAATGGAATTTTTGCCTCCAAAGTCATTATAACCACTGAGTTACAGAAGTAGGAATGGATCTTGAATGACAATTAAGATTAAAAGTGATTATTTTTTTCTGGATTTTCTAAGTTGGATAACTCTAAATCCTGTCCTGTTTGAAAAAACTGGTAGGCCTGCAGCATTCTCCAGCTTTGGCTATATTTCTAAGAAAGCTGCTTCTTGTTCCCTCAGAGTAGACTGCCTGAGTCTAGGAGCTTTCCCCTCTAAAAGGCAAAAAGCCCTGAGCTAATTGAAAGGCAACACAAGAGTCACACTTTTTTATCTTTTTAAAAGAGATGGATTCTGAAGTCCTTCTGTTGCTAGAGTTATGAGATATTGGGAATCTCTTTCCCCACAGAAGCACCCAGATGGGTTTCAAAGCAACGCTGCATTGAATTGCTAGCACTTGCTGAGAGTGTGGGGAGGAAGAGATAGGGGGATAAGGGGAGGAAGAGTGTGTATGTGTGTGTGTGTGTGTGTGTGTGTGTGAGAGAGAGAGAGAGAGAGAGAGAGGGAGAGAGAGAGAGAGAGGGAGAGAGAGAGAGAGAGGGAGAGAGAGAGAGAGAGAGAGAGAGAGAGAGAGAGAGAGAGAGAGAGAGAGAGAGACTGATTGACTTTGATTCCTGTCAGAGCAACATTGCAAAATCCTGTAAGGATCTGAGGTAAGACTCATCACAGCCCCCAGCCTTTAATCAACCATCTTTATGAGGCCTTTTTTCATCTTCCACGTTAAGTGCAAGGACTTGGTTTCCTTTGTTACTTCAGAAGGCTGCAATTTCAGCTGTGGCCTCAGGACAAGTGATTAAATGATGACTTTCATAGAGTCCTTCCTGGTAGATCAGAGTCATCCAAGGCCATTCCTACAATGTATTTCCCAATTCCCAGAGAAAAGGCACAAATGGCCCAGGATGCCTTGAGGTTTTCAGTGGAAGTATTCTCTCTTTGTACAATTGTAGCTTTTCATGTTTCCTCTCATATTAGATGTCCACCACTTACAATTATGCTCAATTCGAGAGCTCAGAATGTCACTGCTTAAAGAAGGATGGATGCATACATGTACCTTTTAAGAAGGATGAGGCTTCTTTCATGCATTTAATAAGCATGCTTTTTGCACTTGAGATTAATATATAATCTCAGCATAGGGTAATTGGGAAGACAAGGTAACTGTATTTCCTAATATTGCAGAAAACTCAAATGTAAGTCAGTTGATGCTATGTGTTACTTTTTGACAAAGTTGCAAATTCTTACCAAAAAATGTACATTTTGTTAGGTGATATAAGGTTCTATTCTTTCCTCTAGGAGAACTTCTACAATTGTAATGAGAACTAGAAAGGAGATTGATGGAGAGAGAGAGGAAGACATACACATACAGAGAGAGAGAGAGAGAGAGAGAGACAGACAGACAGACAGACAGACAAGTGGTGAGGGACATGGGGAGAGAGGAAAAGAAAGAGAAAGAAGTCTACCAAGTATAAGATTATTAAACATGAAGTATATATGAAGCTTGTGACTTACTATATATGTGTGTGGAGATATATATATATATATATATATATATATATATATATTCATATTTTTATATAGCCTAAATATACATCTATATAAAATATGTCCATATTTATTGTATATATACACAGACTTTACAATGAACTTTAATATATCATTTATATTTTATTTTATTTTTCCACTTATTTCTTTACTCTTATTCTTCTCATACATTATATCTTGAGCACAGTTTCCCATCCTTCCACTCTTCCCAGTCCTTCCCACTTCCCATCTCTCTCAGATAAATACCACCTCTGTTTCCCTTTGGAAAAAAAAGAAGGCTTCCCAAGGGATACCCACTGAACATGGCCTAAGAAGATTGAGTAAGACAGGGCACAAACTCTCATATCAAGGCTGGATGAGGCAACCCAGTAACAGGAAAAGAACCACAAGCACAGACTATTTTATAAATGAATGTCTACTCCAGAACAAGATGGAGTACTTTACCTTAAGTCTGTACAGAAAAGAACAAAGGGAAGACTTGAATGTATTTCTTGTTGCTTAATGGTATCTTAAGAATGATTATTGTGAACCTAAGGAACAAAAGCCCATTATACAGAATTTAAATGGATCTCTGTTTTGTTTTTTGTTTGTATTTTAATTCATGTATATGAGTTTCTAGCTACTTTCCATCCTGTTTGAGACAGGGGCTCTTGGTTTCACTGCTACATATGCCAGTATGGCTGACCTGTGCACTTTGGGGAGTCCCCTGTCTCATCCTTCCATCTCCTCATGACAGCATTAGAATTACAAATGTGCACTATTGCATCTGGCTTTGGATGGGGTCTAGGGATACAAACTCAGGTCCTTAAACTTGTAAGTACTTTTCTAACTGAGCCATCGGGATAGCTCTGTTTCATACAATCTAAGACAACTACGAAAAAAAAATAAACCTTTGTTTTAAGGCAGCCACTTGTGAGTTGATAGTCATAGCTGAGAAGTCATTATGCTTTGGGGCAAGAAAAGGAAAGAAACCAACGTGGATCAAGTTTATGACCCAGTCCTAAGGAGAAGAAGCAGGCACATCAAGTTCCAGTCCAGTGAGAGACCCTATCTTGAAAAAAAATGAAGTGATGGATAGTTCTCCAGGAATGACCCCCAAAGCTGTCCTCTGGCCTCCACATACACAATACAAATACCTGCAAACACACACACATGTGTATCTGCACACACATATACAAAAAGAGAGAGAATCAATCTTAGAAATTAGTGGTTTATATGATCCTGATTTCCAACTTTTTTCCCCATGATTGGCCCAAATTATTGGGAAACCTCCATAATCCCCACACGCTTTTATTCTAAAAGGTTCTTTATTAATCCTCACCATACGTGTAAGAGGCAACTACTGCCAAATGTCAGGCTCATTTTATATACAGAGGATTTGGGTAGCTTAATGGAAGGCATCTCAGTCACACCCTCAAAGGAGTGAAAATCCAAACAAACTGTGAGCCTGGACTTACTACTTTCCCTGCTGTTGCCCTCTTTATTAAGAAGTGTGGTTTCTCTTGGTTCCCCTCTGGAGCTGTTCCTTGGATGGTTACTAGGCAACTTGAGCCATCACAGTCTGACTGGTTCAAAATACCAACATATCAAAGTCTTAGAAAAATAAGGAAAAACCTTTTCATTGAATACATGTTAAATGTAGCCAAATTTGTCACTGCAGCTAGGATCAACTCTGTGGGGGAGGGGGACATTGATGTAACCCCAAATACTATGTATCTGATAGACTGGGTTAATTATAAGCTGCTAACCATTATAGGTATCTTAGAGCACACAAGAGGAAAAACAAAATATAGATGGTTGGCTCTAGAAAGGTTAAACTACAAGGCACTGAAATAAATACTTGTAACACATAGAAAAATGATGTATAGGGTATGATGAGAGGTCAGTCTAGAAGAAAGAAATCATACAATAACCAGGGCAACTGATCTTAGCATCCCTGGGATTCTGTGGCATTTTCAAAATGAGAAAGCAAAAAGGTGAAGGGAGAGAGAACAAATCATCCAGCTATTTGATTCAGAAGCATAGGAAGAAATTCCTTAGAAGAGATAGAGTGGGAAGTCTAAGAACTCAGACTGTGGATCCATACAGATTTTGCTGTGTGAAGAAAGTTCTGCCTTTGAGGATAGAGAAAGGTACATAACGTTGTTACGGACTTTCAAACAGCAGTTGAGCCCCAAGCCTATGCTTGATGACACAGTTATATAGAAACAGTCTCCAGCTTCCCAGAAGGCACAAGGCATGGTCCAGGGAGAATGGTTACACTACTCTGTTTAATAAGGGGGACATTTGTACCCAACCTCAAAATGTATACAAAACTCAAATGTGCAGTTTTAAAAATGTACCAACAACTACTGAAATACAAGCAGAGGAGTAATTGTGTGCACTATTTTCTTTGTCTCTCAAAATTCCATCAACCCAAACAACAGAAAAGTAAACCCCACAAAAGCCCCTGAAATCCTCTAGCTACATATACATTGTTCTACTTAATGAAGTGTTAACTGAGCCATACCTTTTTGGAATACCACAAGGGAGTATGAAATCAATATAAAATCTCCAGCATCCTGTTATTCAGTAAATACTGACCGATAACTTAGGCTCAATCAAGAACATGGTATTGCTTTCATTTCTTTAGAATTCTAGCAAATGAAGAGATTCCTTAAAGAATGTAAGTAAATATTTAAGTCATATTGTTCCAGTATGCAAATCATTTCATGGTTTCATATAAACACAATATAAGCCAATTAAATATTTATCATGGTTTGGAAACAAAATGTGGTAGTAATATATTATTTGCCAAGAGACTATTTTTTTTAAAAGTCCACTGATTTGTTTCATGATCAGAGAGGCATGGAAACAGAATGCAAACATATACACTTCGTTCTTAGCAAATAGTGAAATGCACATCAAGACAAGTTGGAGGATTCATCTTACTGCAGTCAAAATGGTATCGATCAATAAGACAACTGACTGGAGAAAGGAGACTCCTCATATCCTGCAGTCTGATGGCAAACTGGTACAATCAGTATGGAAATCAGTGTGGAGATTTCTCAAAGAGCTAAAATTAAATCTTCCATGTGACTCAAATACACCACTTATATTTGATCATCCCCAGTCATCGGAAGAAAAGTACAGGAATTAGAAAATATCATACTGAGTGAGGGGATCGTTGTGGAAGAAGGGACAGAAAATTTGTAAAGAGCCAGATAATCGGGGAGTGTATTTTGAGTTTGAGCCTTCAAGTTAAAAGCTACATCCATAAAGTATCACCAACATAACTACATAAACATGTACTGAACAAGGACAACATAATAGGTATGCTAAAATGGACAGGGAAAGCCTAAAAGGCCTAAACCATACACAAAGAACTCCAGGCAACTAAGGAATGTTGAAAGCTGGAGAAACTGTCTACCCCAGGGAAGAGCATACCACCTGGTTATTCAACGCTTAGTAGTCAGCTCTGAAAACATACCTACAAGTGACATTGTACAGACTAGACAGGGTGTATTTATGCATTTATGAACATAAACATATACAAATGTATTTGTGTATAAAATGACAAATAATGATAAAAGGGGTCATGAATTTGAGAGAGAGCAAGCAGGAGTACATAGCAGGATTTGGAGGAAAAAACAGGAAGGAGAAAGTGATATAGTAATATCATAACATTAAAAAAATAAAATTACCAGTAAAATAGAAAGCTTTAAAGAGAAACAATGGCCTTTAATAAGCATGAGAACTAAGTACATTTTTAAAAAAAATCAACAGATTTATAATGAAACCAGGCAGGGATGGAAACAGAACATATATTATATGCTCTATTAACATTTGAGACAGATTTTTCTCTCCGGTGACTTTCTAAGGCAGGACCAGCCTGGAGGCACAGGCCTCAGAAGTGGGAGAGTACCTGGCACAGGATCCTTTCTACCTCCATCGACACCTAGGAGGGACAGCAGATCCACAGCCTTCTCTGTCCCTTCCCCCCAAGCAGAGAGCTTGCCTCCAGAGAGTGCTCCGACCCTGGGACTCAGTCTACACATAGGAGGGACAGCAGATCTACAGCCCTCTCTGCAAGTGGAGGACCTGGCTCCAGGGTTTGCTCGGAACCCAGGACTCAGGAGGGAAGATTGATCCACAGCCCTCTGCACAGGGGTTTTTCAAGAGGAGAACAGATATCCCAGAAGAGCTGACACTGGCTTACAGACCCACAGGGAAAAAAAGCTCCAGCCAGAGACAGCAAGAATATCTAACACTAGAGATCAATAAATGGTGGAAGGCAAATGCAAGGATCTTACCAACAAAAACCAAGACCATTTAGCTTCAAAAAAACTAGTACTCCCACCACAGTAAGTCCTGGATATTGCAAAATACCAGAAAAGCAAGATTTGGATGTAAAATCATATCTCACAACAGTGATAGAGGAATTTAAGAAGGACATGAATAACTCCATTAAATTAATACAGGAAAACACAGGTAAACAGGTTCAAGCTCTTAAAGAAGAAACACAAAAATCCATTAAAGAAATACAGGAGAGCATGAGTAAACATGTAGAAGCCCTTAAAGAGGAAACACAAAAATCCCTTAAAGAATTACAGGAAAGCACAACCAAACAGGTAAAGGAAATGAACAAAACCATCCAGGACCTAAAAATGGAAGTAGAAACAGTTAAGAAATCATAAAGAGAGACAACTCTGGAGTTAGAAATCCTAGGAAAGAAGTTAGGAGCCATAGATGCAAGCATCATCGAGAGAATACAAGAGATAGAAGAGAGAATCTCAGGTGCAGAGGATACTGTAGAAAACATTGACTCAACAGTCAAAGAAAATGCAAAATTCAAAAGGATCCTAACCCAAAACATCCAGGAAATCCAGGACACAATGAGAAGACCAAACCTAAGGATAATAGGTATAGAAGAGAGTGAAGATCTCCAACTTAAAGGGCCAGTAAGTATCTTCAACAAAATTATAGAAGAAAACTTCTCAAACATAAAGAAAGAGATGCCCATGAACAGACAAGAAGCCTACAGAACTCCAGATAGACTGGACCAGAAAAGAAATTCCTCTTGCCACATAATAGTCATAACACCAAATGAACAAAACAAAGAATGAATATTAAAAGCAGTGAGGGAAAAAGTCAAGTAACATATAAAGGAAGACCTATAAGAATTACACTAGACTTCTCACTAGAGACTATGAAAGACAAAAGATCCTGGGTTAATGTCATACAGACCCTAAGAGAACACAAATGCCAGCCCAGGCTGCTATACCCAGCAAAACTCTCAATTACCATAGATGGAGAAACCAAAATATTCCATGACAAAACCAAATTTACACAATATATTTCAACAAATTCAGCTCTTCAAAGGGTAATAAATGGAAAACTTCAACACAAGGAGGGAAACTACATCCTAGAAAAAGCAAAAAACTAATCTTCCATCAAAATTAAAAGAAGATAGCCACATGAACAGAATTCCGACTCTAAAAACAAAAATAACAGGAAGCAACAATTACTTTTCCTCAGTATCTATTAATATCAATGGACTCAATTCCCCAATAAAAAGACATAGACTATCAGACTGGGTATGTAAACAGGACCCAATATTTTATTGCATACAGGAAACCCACCTCAATGACAAAGATAGACACTACCACTGAATAAAAGTCTGGAAAACAAGTTTCCAAGTCAATGGTCCCAAGAAAAAAGCTGGAGTAGCCATTCTAACATCAAATAAAATCGACTTTTACCCTAAAGTGATCAAAAAAGATAATGAGGGAAACTTCATACTCATCAAAGTTTTGATCTACCAAGATGAACTCTCAATTCTGAAGCTCTATGCTCAAAATGCAGGGGTACATACATTCATAAAAGAAACTTTACTAGAGTACAAAGCACACATTGCACCACACACAATAATAGTGGGAGATTACAACACCCCACTCTCTGCAATGGACAGATCATGGAAACAGAAACTAAACTAAGACACAGTGAGACTAACAGAAGTTATGAAACATATGGATTTAACAGATATCTATAGAACATTTTATCCTAAAACAAAAGGATATACCTTCTTCTCAGCATCTCATGGTACCTTCTCCAAAATTGAACATATAATTGAACACAAACCAGGCCTCAACAGATACAAAAAGATTGAAATAATTCCTTGCATCCTATGAGATCACCATGGACTAAGACTGCTCCTCAATAACAACATAAACAATAGAATGCCCACATACATGTGGAAGCTTAACAACACTCAACTCAATGATAACTTGGTCAAGGAAGAAATAAAGAAAGAAAGTAAAGATTTTCTAGAGTTTAATGAAAATGAAGCCACAACATACCCTAACTTATGGGACACAATGAAAGCAGTCCTAAGA
>JADRCC010153315.1:0-10751 GCA_019843855.1 Hylomyscus alleni
AAGCTTTTTAGATCTGAAAAGGGAAGCTAGTTTCTGAAACAGCACACTGGCTTGGGATCCTCCTTTTATTTGGCCAACTGCCTCTATCAAGGGAATAGTTTGGGCAATATGATTACCATCAGTAAAATATTAATGGGGCAATCATTAAAGGCTTGGAGAGCTGCCATAACAGCATGAAGATCAGTAATCTGTGCAGAGAACGAATTGGTTTGGAAATTAAAAACTTGATCTCTCCAGGCATAGGCTGACATCCCATTAGCTGAACCATCTGTAAACACTGAAAGGGGTCCAGGGATAGGAGTTGATTTAGAAATCATGGAAAAATGACATTGCCTATTGACAAAATCAATTAATTTATTTGGTGTATAATGATTTTCCAGAGTGCCTGAAAAGCCAACCAAGGCAAGAGGCCAATCATCTGTGGTCTGCATTAACCAATCAACCTGATCTTTGGTATAGGGGCATATCTGGTTCTTTTCCAAAATAAACTTTTGCTTGTTTTCTACCTAACATTATAATATCAGAAACAAATTAATAATATGGGTTCAATGCTATTTTGGGGCTAATAGGCAGATGAATCCACATGATAGGCACAGTCTGCCAAAACAAGGTGGTGGGTGTCTGTTTACTTTTGTAAACAACCATAAAGTCTCATCATATTTTACAGACTTGATTTGGTGGTTCTGAATCCCTGTCTCAACCAGTTTAATAGCTGGTCTGCCCTTCTTAGTAAGAGAATGAGGAGATGCAAGATCAGGACCCCATTAAGGATTTCAGAAAGAGGCTTTAAATCGATTTTTTCTCCACAGACTTTTTAAAGCGGGACTAGCTAGGAGGCTCAGGCTGCAGAAGTGGCAGGAAAGCTGGCAGAGGATCATTTCTACCTCCATCTACAACTAGGAAGGGCAGTGGATCCACAACCCTCTGCACACCTTTCATGCAAGCAGAGAGCTTGTCTCCAAGGAGTACTCTGATCCCTGGTCTCAGGTGGGACAAGCTGGGAGGCACAGGCCACAGGAGCTGCAGCCTTCATTCATCCATTGGACCCAGGAGGGACTGCTGATCCACAAGCCTCTGCACACAGGTCCTACAAGGGTAGAGGTGATCTCCTAGAAGTGCTGACACAGGCTTACAGACCCACAGGAGGAACAAGCTTCAGCCAGAGACAGCAAGAACATCTAACACCAGAGATCAACAGATGGTGAAAGGAGCTGGTTCTTTGTAAAAATCAACAAAATAGATAAACCCTTAGCCAGACTAACTAGAGGGCACAGAGACAGTATACCAATTAACAAAAAGAAAAAAGAAAAAAAAAAGAAATGAAAAGGGAGACAACAGCAGAAATTGAAGAAATCCAAAATATCAATTGATCCTACTATAAAAGCCTATACTCAATAAAACTGGAAAACATGGATGAAATAGACTATATTCTAGATAGATACCAGGTACCAAAGTTAAATCAAGATCAGATAAATGATCTAAACAGTCCCATATCCGCTAACGAAATAGAAAGAGTCATTAATAATATCCCAATCAAAAAAAGTACAGGACCAGAAGGGTTTAGTGCTGAGATTTATCAGACCTTCAAAGAAGACCTAATACCAATACTCCTCAAACTATTCAACAAAATAGAAACAAAAGGTACTCTACCCAATTCATTCTATGAAACTACAATTACGCAGATACCTAAATCATACAAAAACTTAACAAAAAGAAAACTTCAGACCAATTTCTCTTATGAATATTGATGCAAAAATATTCAATACATTTCTTGCAAACCAAATCTAAGAACACATCAAAATGATCATCCATCATGATCAAGTAGGCTTCATCCCTGGGATACAGGTATGCATCAGTATAAGGTAATCCATCAATGTAATCCACTACATCAAAAAAAAATAACTCAAAGAAAAAATCATATGATCATCTCATTGGATGGTGAGAAAGCATTTGACAAAATCCAACAACCATTCAAGATAAAAGTCTTGGAAAGATCAGGAATTCAAGGCCCATATCTAATCATAGTAAAAGCAATATACAGCAAATGAGTAGCCAACATCAAACTTAATGGAGAAAAATTTGAAGCAATCCCACTAAAATCAGGGACTAGGCAAGGCTGCCCACTCTCTCCCTACCTATTCAATACGGTACTTGAAGTCCTACTCAGAGAAATTAGACAAAAAAAGAGGATCAAAGGGATACAAATTGGAAAGGAAGAAGTTAAATTATCACTATTTGCTGATGATATGATACTATACTTAAGTGGCCCTAAAAATTCCACCAGAGAACTTCTAAACCTGACAAACAACTTCAGCAAACTAGCTGGATATAAAATTAACTCAAGCAAATCAGTGGCCTTCCTCTGCTCTAAGGATAAACAGGTTGAAAAAGAAATTAGGGAAACAGTACCCTAGTCACAAATAATATAAAATTAATTAATTGGTGTGACTCTAACTAAGCAAGTGAAAGATCTGTAAGAAAAGAACTTCAAGTCTCTGAAGAAGGAAATCAAAGAAGATCTCAGAAGATAGAAAGATCTCCCATGCTCATGGATTAGAAAGATTAATATACTAAAAATGGTCATCTTGCCAAAAGCAATCTATAGATTCAGTGCAATCCTTATCAATATTCTTACTCAATTCTTCACAGACTTGAAAAGAGCAACTTGCAAATTCATCTGGAATAACAAAAAACCTAGGAGTGCAAAAACTATTCTCAACATTAAAAGATCCTCTGGTGGAATCACCATCTCAGACCTTAAGCTGTACTACAGAGCAATTGTGATAAAAACTGCATGGTATTGGTACAGTGATAGGCAGGTGGATCAAAGGAATAGAATTGAAGACTCAGAACTGAACCCACACACCTATGGTCACTTGATCTTTGAAAAAGGAGCTCAAACCATCCAATGGAAAAAAGACAGCATTTTCAACAAATAGTGCTGGCTCGACTGGCAGTTAGCATATAGAAGAATACAGATTGAACCACTCCTATCTCCTTGTACAAAGCTCAAGTCCAAGTGGATCAAGGATGCCACATAAAACCAGATACACTGAAACTAATAGAAAAGAAAGTGGGGAAGAGCCTGGAGCACATGGGCACTGATTAGAATTTCCTGAACAGAACACCAATAGCTTATGCTCTAAGATCAAGAATTGAGAAATGGGACCTCATAAAATTACAAAGCTTCTGTAAGGCAAAGAACACTTTTAATAGGACAAAACAGCAACCAACAAATTGAGAAAAGATCTTTACCAATCCTATATCCTATAGAGGGCTAATATCCAAAATATACAAAGAAATCAAGAAGTTAGACTCCAGAGAAACAAATAACCTTATTAAAAAATGTGGTACAGAGCTAAACAAAGAATTCTCAACTGAGGAATACCAAATGGCTGAGAAGCACCTAAAGAAATGTACAACATCCTTAGTCATCAGGGAAATGCAAATTAAAACAACCCTGCAATTCCAACTCATACCAATCAGAATGGCTAAGATCAAAAACTCAGGTGACAGTAGAGGCTGACGAGGTTGTGGAGAAAGAGGAACACTCCTTCATTGCTGATAGAATTGCAAGCTCGTACAACCTCTCCTGAAATCAATTTGGCAGTTTCTTAGGAAATTGGACAGATTACTAACAGAGGACCCAGCTATATCACTCCTGGGCATATAAGCAGAAGATGTTCCAACATGTAATAAGGATACATATTCTACTATGTTCATAGCAGCCTTATTTATAATAGGTAGAATCTGGAAACAACCCAGATGTCCCTCAACAGACGAATTGATACAGAAAACATGGTACATCTACACAATGGAGTACTACTCAACTATTAAAAACAATGAATTTATAAAATTCTTAGGGAGATGGATCTAGAGAATATCATCCTGAGTGAGGTAACCCAATCACAAAAGAACACTCATGGAATGCACTCTCTGATAAGTGGATATTAGCCCAGAACTCAGAATAACCAAAATACAATCCACAAACCACAAGAAATTCAAGAAGAAGGAAGACCAAGTGTGGATTCATCATTCCTTCTTAGAAGGGGGAACCAAATACCCACCTAAGGAGTTGTAGAGACAAACTATGGAGCAGAGACTGAAAGAAAGACAATCCAGAGACTGCTCTACCTGGGAATTCTTTCCATATTCAATCACTAAACCCAGACACTATTGTGGATGTCAGCAAGGTCTGGATGACAGGAGCCTGATATAGCTGTCTCCTGAGAGGCTCTGACAGTATCCAACTAATACAGAAGCAGAGACTTACAACCATCTGTTGAACTGAGCACAGGGTCCCCAATGAAGAAGATAGAGAAAAGACTTAAGGAGCTGAAGGGTTTGCAGCCCCTTATGATGAACAACAATATGAACTAACTAGTACCCTCAGAGCTCCCAGAGACTAAACCACCAACCAAAGAGTACACATGGTGAGACTCATGGCTCCAGCAGTATATGTATAGCAGATGGCCTAGTCAGTCATCAAGGGGAGGAACAGCCCTTGGTCCTCTGAGAGTTCTATGCCCCAGTGTAGGAGAATGCCAGGGACAGGAAGTGGGTGATGGTGGGTTGGTGAGCAGGGGGAGGTGGGAGGAAATAAGATTTTTTTGTTTTGTTTTTTGTTTTTGTTTTTATTTTTGTTTTTGTTTTTGGAGGGGTAACCAGGATAGGAGATATTTGAAATGTAAATAAAGACAATATCTAATAAAAAATCAAAAAGGGGGGCTTTAATTCATCTTTAATTAATTTTAAATAGGGCAACAGTCAGTTGATATCTCCAAGGAATTTTTGGAAATCATTTAAAAAGCAAAGCCCATTAAGTCCACGGCCAATTTTCTGTGTCCAGATATTATCACCTGATAACTTAAAACTCAAATAAGTATAAGAATCATGAAGTCATATTTTATCAGGAGCTACTAGTAATCCACTATCTGAAAGGGCCTCTGAAGATCTTTATAGCAAAAGAGAACCGCTATATCTGTTCTTCCTGCTAATAAAATGCCATTCTAAAAGTAGACCATTTAAATATCAGGCCAAGTATGTCGAACTTCCTTTATGGCAGAAGCAACAAAGGACTGACAAAGGATAGGGCTATTAGCCATCCCCTTGGGAAGCCCCTGCCATTGAAATGTTGCATAGGCTCACAGAAATTAGGAATAGAGAGGCTAAAGGGGAAGCACTTTTGTCCTCCAGAGTTTAAAAGGAATGTTAAAGAACTATTTTTTAAATCTAGAAAAACTTGATTATGCCCCAGGAGTATGGTAGAAGGTGAGGGTACCCCAGGTTGCAGAGCCCCCATTACCACCATAGATTTATTAAACACTTGAAGTATTGGAGCAGCCACCAATTGCCAGATTTCTTTTTAATCACAAATAAAGGAGTATTCCATGGGGAATTGTTGAGTACAAGATGTTCTTCCTCAAGCTGCTCCTGCATCACCTGTGGGGCAGAATCAAGTTTTTCTGAAGTAAGGGGCCATTGAGCAGCCCAAATAGGATTGTATGACAACCAAGTTATTTTGTCAGCATGAGTCACAGGAAAGTCAATAGCCCCTAGGAAAAATGTCCAAGACCCAGAAAAATGTCCAAGACCCAGGCAATCATTCTTTAACATGACAGAGATAGGCTCAGTGATACCATCTTCATTTATGCCTAAGCCCTTAACCAGGCATATGCCCCTCATTTTTTATCATCTGGATAGTAACTATATCATTAGAGCTACACATTATCATTCCCAACTGAGAAAGAAGATCTCGGCCCTAAAGATTTACAGGGAGGCCAGGTATAACATATGGCTGAATTTTTCCAGAATGTCCTTCATTATTTTTCCAAATAAGCAGAACTGTGCTCCTCATGGGATTGGAACCTTGGCCTAGGCCTTCGAGGTGAGTCAAGGTGACTTCTGTGGGACAGGCTTTAGGCCACTCAGCAGCTAGAATGATTTTTACATCTGTTCCTGTATCTACAAGTTCAGAAAAGATTTTACCATTTAATGTAAAAATCAAAGTGGGCTTCTCCTTCGATATAGCCTGTATCCAAAAGGCATTTTGGGTTTAACTCTTTTTAGGGAGTTATATGAATTTGACTGAAAGGGTAAAAGAATCAATTGGGCAATTCTTTGACCAACATCAATAATAGTCAAAGTGTCAGGGCAGCAGCCAAAATAAGAATTTCCTCTTGAAAATCATTATCAATAACTCCTGGAAAAATATGTAAGCCTTTCAAAAATGAACTGCATCATTCCAAAATAATATCAAACATGTCTTGAGGGCAGGAGTCCATAAAAGTTTTAATGGTTTGGACACCCCATTTCAAGAGTTAGGGTAACACAGGAGGAGGCACAGAGGTTCACTCCTGGGCTGCCAGGTATAGCTGGGTAGAGTTCTGAAATGAATTGTGGCTTGCTGGGACAAAGATCACTGCCCCAAATGGGTTTTTGTTTTTCAGGGTCTGGGGCTGGCCCTACCACTCTTTTCCTGATACCCCAACAGGGGAGAGTGTCTGTCCCTGGAGATCTATCTTAGCTCAACAGTCATTAGGGCAGTGGAAGCTCCATTTGCAACTAGGGCACAGGCTAAGAGTTAGGGGAGAGGAAGGCCCAACACTTCCCTGTCTTTTGGGACAATTTTTTTGAGAAATGGCCATATATCCACAAGAAAAGCATTTATGTTGGTCACAGCAGAATTTATCTTGGCCTGCAAGAAATTGTTGGACTGTAGTACCTTGCATGGCTACAGCCATGGCCAACTATTTTGGTATGCCATGCCAATTTCAGAACACAGGCAAATGTAATCAGACATAAAGCTCTTTATACAATGGGGACGAATAGCAGCTTGACAGGCAGCATTTACGTTTCCAAAAGCAAGTTGTTTAATAAAATCAGGACAATCTGTATTTCCAAAAACACACCCCATAGTCATGGTGAAGAAATGAACAAAATTCTTAAAAGACTCATCAGGGCCAGCCAAGAAGCACAGGCAGCAGAAACCACAGAGCAGCTGGGACAGGGTCCTTCCTGCCTCCATCTACACTTAGAAAGTGGAGCTATTCCACAGCCATCTGTGCACCATTCCTGCCTGCAGAGAGCTTGTCTCAAGGGAGTGCTCTGACCTTGGGTCTCAGGTGAGACCACCACTTTCTCTCCTGTGACTGCCTAAGACAGGGCCAGCAAGGAGCTGCAGGAAGCAGAAGCTGCAGAACAGATGGACAGGGTCCTTCCTGCATGTCTCTGCACAAAGGAGGTAGGACCATTCCACAGCCCTCTATACACCATTCCTACCAGCAAAGAGCTTGTCTCAGGGGAGTACTCTGACCCCTGGTCTCAAGTGAGACCACCATTTTCTCTCCAGTGAGTGTTTAAGGTGGGTCCAGCCAGGAGGCACAGGCAGCAGAGCAGCAGGGACAGGGAACTTCTTGCATATCTCTGCACCCAGGAGGTGAGGCTATTCCAGAGTCCTCTGTGCACAGGTCTTTCCAAGAGAGAGCAGGTCTCCCAGAAGTGCTGACACAGGCTTACAGACCCACAGGAGGAACAAGCTCCATCCAGAGACAGTAAAGAACTTCTAACACCAGAGATTAACAGATGGTGAAAGACAAACACAAGAATCTTACCAACAGAAACCAAGACTATTTGGAATCATTAGAATCCAGTACTCCCACCACAGCAAGTCCTGGATACCACAACAAACCAGAAAAGCAAGATTCAGATTTAAAATCATATCGGATGGTGCTGATACAGGATTTTAAGAAGGACATAAACAACTGCCTTAATGAAATACAGGAGAACACAGGTAAACAGGTATAAGCTCTGAAAGATGAAACACAATAATCCCTTAAAGAATTACAGGAAAACACAACTAAAAGGGTGAAGGAATTGAACAAAATCATCCAGGATCTAAAAATAGAATTAGAAACAATAAAAAAAATCACAAAGGGAGACAATTCTGGAGATAGAAAACCTAGGAAAGAAGTCAGGAGTCATAGATGCAAACATCACTAACAGAATACAAGAGATAGAAGAGAGAATCTCAGGGGCAGAAGATAACATAGAAAACATTGACATAAGAGTCAAAGAAAATGCAGAATGCAAAAAAAATCCTAACCCAAAACATCCAGGAAATCCAGGACACAATGAGAAGACCAAACCTAAGGATAATAGGTATAGAAGAGAATGAAGATTCATAACTTAAAGCGCCAGTAAATATCTTCAACAAAATTATAGAAGAAAACTTCCCTAACATAAAGATAGAGATGGCCATGAACATACAAGAAGCCTACAGAACTCTAAATAATTTGGAACAGAAAATGAATTCCTCCTGCCACATAATAGTCAAAACACCAAATGCACAAAACAAATTAAGAATATTAAAAACAGTAAGAGAAAAAGGCCAAGTAACATATAAAGGCAGACCTATCAGAATTATACCAGACTTCTCACCAGAGACTGTGAAAGCCAGAAGATACTGGGCTGGTATCATACAGACCCTAAGAGAACACAAATGCAAGCCCAGACTACTATACCCAGCAAAACTTTCAATTACCATAGATGGAGAAACCAAGGTATTCCACGACAAACCAAATTTTCACAATATCCCTGCTCTTTCCTTTCTGCCTAGTGTACAAAGGCACCCAGACAGGTATGGCATACTCCCTGTCCAGGAAATTGCCTTGCCCTCCTAAGCCAGTGTATCAGTAGCACCAGAACAGTGCCAGGGGAGAGGCAGAACATGGGACCCCAATTACATATACAGTGTAATATATACATGCACATATAATCGTACATACATACATACATACATACATACATACATACAAATACACATATGTGAATGTATACACAATGGATATATGTGAATTTATACAGAAAACACTTATATGTATTTTATATAATTATAGATAACTATAATATATGATTCATGGAATCTTTCTCACATAGCTTTCATGTTATTTGTCCCTTATCCCTCCGACTTCTGTATTGACCTTCCTTCCTCTTACCATTTAGAGATGTTTTTCCTTATTCCTTTTCCAGCTTCATATCAACCATATCCTATCATTCCCCTCTTAAGCCTACACTCTCAAACTGTTTCCTTCATCCCTTCCAAAAAGACCTATCTCCTGCTTCCTCTCTTCCTCTGTCCAACCGGAAGTCCTACTAGCCCAGTGATTGACTCCTTTACTCATTAGGGGATTGGTTCAGAAGAAGTCACCTGAGTGCATGTGACTCACTCCTTGTCCACAACCCTACTCAGGAGAACAGATATTTTCTTTATTTAAATTTCAAATGATATCTCCTTTCCTGGTTTCCCTCTGAAAAAACAAAACCAACCAACCAACCAACCAACCAAACAAACAAACAAACCAAAACCCTGTTTCCTGTCTGCTCCCTCTGCTCACCAACCCACCCTCTCCCACTTCCTGGCCCTGGCATTCCCCTACACTGGGGCATAGAACCTTCACAGGACTAAGGGCTTCTCCTCCCATTGATGACTGACTAGGCCATCCTCTTCTACATGTATACTGCTGGAACCATGAGTCCCACCATCTGTACTCTTTGGTGGTGGTTTCAAACTTAGGAGCTCTGAGGGTACTAGGTAGTTCATATTGTTGTTCCTCCTAAAGTGCTGCAAATCCTTCAGCTCCATGGGTCCTTTCTCTAGCTCCTTCATTGTGGACCCTGTGCTCAGTCCAATGGATGACTGTGAGCCTCTACTTCTGTATTAGTTGGATACTGTCAGAGCCTCTCAGGAGCTATATCAGGCTCCTGTCAGTCAGCACTTGCTGTCATCCACAATAGTGTCTGGGTTTGGTGACTGAATATGGGAAGGATTCCCAAGTGGAACAGTCTCTGGATTACCCTTCCTTCAGTCTCTACTCGACCATTTGTCTCTGCAATTACTTCCTTGGGTATTTTGTTCCCCCTTCTAAGAAGGATCAATGTATCCATACTTAAGTCTTCCTTCTTCTTGAGTTTCTTGTGGTTTGTGGATAGTATTTTGGGTATTCTGAGTTTCTGGGCTAATACAACTTATCAGTGAGTGGATACCATGTGTGTTCTTTTGTGATGGGGTTACTTCACTCAGCATGATATCCTCCAGATCCATCCATTTGTCTAAGAATTTTATAAATTCATTGTTTGTAATAGCTGAGTAGTACTCCATTGTGTAGATGTACCACATTTTCTGTATCCATTCCTCTATTGAGGGGTATCTGGGTTGTTTCCAGTTTCTGGCTATTATAAATAAGGCTGCTATGAACATAGTGGAGCATGTGTCCTTACTGCATGTTGGAGCATCTTCTGGGTATATGCCCAGGAGTGCTGTAGCTGTGTTCTCTGGTAGTACTATGTCCAGTTGACAAATGGGATCTCATAAAATTACATAGCTTTTGTAAGGCAAAGGACACTGTCAATAGTATAAAACAGCAACCAACAAATTGGAAAAAGAACTTTACCAATCCTATATCTGATAGAGGGCTAATATCTAATATATACAAGGAAATCAAGAAGTTAGACTTCAGAGAACCAAATAACCCTATTAAAAATGGGGTACAGAGCTAAACAAAGAATTCTCAACTGAGGAATACTGAATGACTGAGAAGCATCTAAAGAAATGTTCAACATCCTTAGTCATCAGGGAAATGCAAATCAAAACAACCCTGAGATTCTACCTCACACTAGTCAGAATGGCTAAGATCAAAAACCAGGTGACAGAAGATGCTGGAGAGGTTGTGGAGAAAGAAGAACACTCCTTC
>JADRCC010153320.1:0-14938 GCA_019843855.1 Hylomyscus alleni
TTTTTTTTTTAATTTCCTCAGTTTCTGTTGTTATGTCTCCCTTTTAAGTTCTGATTTTATTAATTTGGATACTGTCTCTGTGCCCTCTGGTTAGTCTGGATAAGGATTTATCTATCTTGTTGATTTTCTCAAAGAACCAGCTCCTGGCTTTGTTGATTCTTTGTATAGTTCCTTTTGTTTTTTCTTGGTTGATTTCAGCCCTGACTTTGATTATTTTCTGCAGGCAATTCTTCTTGGGTATACTTGGTTCTTTCAGTGTAGAGCTTTCAGGTGTGTTATCAAGCTTCTAGTGTATGCTCTCTGCAGACTTTTTTTTTTGTAGGCACTTAGAGATATGAAGTTTTTTTTTTTTAGCACTGCTTTCATTGTGCCTCATAACTTTTGGAATGATGTGACTTAATTTTCGTTAAATGCTAAAACATCTTTAATTTCTTTATTTCTTTATTGACCAAGTTATAATTGAGTATAACATTCTTCAGTTTCCATGTGTATGTAGGCATTCAATTGTTTTTGCTGTTATTGAAGATCAGCCTTAGTCCATGGTGATCTGATAGGATGCACAGGATTATTTCAATCTTCAGTGTTCTCTTAGGATCTGTATGACATCTGCCCAGGATCTTCTGTTTTTTTTATAGTCTCTCTTGAGAAGTCTGGTATACTTCTGATAAGTCTGCCTTTATATGTTATTTGATATTTTTCCCTTACTGCTTTTAATATCCTATCTTTGTTTTGTACATTTGGTGTTTTAATTATTATGTGATGGGAGGAATTTCTTTTCTGGTACAGTCTATTTGGAGTTCTGTAAGCTTCTTGAATGTTCATGTGCATCTTTTTCTTTAGGTTAGGGAAGTTTTCTTCTATAATTTTGTTGAAGATATTTACTAGCCCTTTAAGTTGGGAGTCTTCACTCTCTTCTATACCTATTATCCTTAGGTTTAGTCTTCTTATAGTCTCATGGATTTTCTGGATGTTTTGGGTTAGGAGATTTTTGCATTTTCTTTGACTATTGTGTCAATTTTTTCTATTGTATCTTTTGTACCTGAGATTCTCTCTTCTATCTCTTTTATTCTGTTGATGATGCTTGCATCTGTGTCTCCTCATCTCTTTCATAGTTTTTTTTTTAACTCCAGAGTTGTCTCCCGTTGTGATTTCTTTATTGTTTCTATTTCCATTTTTAGATCCTGGATAGTTTTGTTCAATTCCTTCACCTGTTTGTGTTTTCTTGTAATTATTTAAGGGACTTTTGTTTCCTCTTTAAGGCCTTCTACCTCTTTACCTGTGTTCTTCTGCATTTCTTTAAGAGAGTTATTTATGTCCTTCTGAACGTCCTCTATCATCATCATGAGAAGTGACTCTAAATCTGAATCTTGTTTTTTTCTGGTGTGGTGGGGTATCCAGAACTTGGTATGGTGGGAGAACTGGGTTTTGATGGTACTAAGTAACCTTGGTTTTTGTTGCTTATGTTCTTGTGCTTGCTTCTCACCATCTTGTTATCTCTAGTGCTAACTGCACTCACTGTCTCTTACTGGAGCCTATCCCTCCTGTTATCTTGGTTGTTTCAGAACTCCTCACAGTCTAGCTGTATCTGTAACACTATGATCCTGAGATCCTTGGTATAAGAGCTCCTGGGAGTCAAGCTGTCTCTGGGATCCTGAAATCCTGGTATGATCCTATGATCCTGGGCATGTTAGAGCACTTGAGATTCCAGCCTCCTCTAAGTATTGTGGGATTGGGTGCAGAGCTACCACTCAAGGTCTGTTCAGGGCACTGACTCAGACTAGAAGGAACTGGTGTTATTGGCCAGCGGGGGTTCCTGTGTCTCAAGATCCCCCAAGGATCCCAGTTACTCCTGGTTTGGGGCAGATATTGTGGCCTCCTCACCTATGATCACGGGCATGTTAGAGCTCCTGGGAGTCCAGTTTCCTCTGGGTGTTGTGGGATTGGGTGCAGAGCTAGTGCACAAGATCTCCTCAGGGCACTGGTTCAGACAAGAAGGATGGAATGTATTTTTTAAATCCAGTATGACTTCCTTGTTTTAAAATTTTAAGCCTACTTATAAAAAGAATTATCTCATATATTGGGATTTAATTCTTATAATGGCTAATCTTGTTAATGTGACAATATTTCGAATCACCTAGAAGAAAGACTTTGAGCACAGGACTGATTGTGTAGATTATGTTAATTGATGTTGAAAGACCTCCTGCCTTACTGGAGAATAACAATATTCTGTAGGCTGGGGTCCTGGACTATATAAAACAAGAAATCTGACCCATCACAAGCTATCACTAGCCTCTGGTTCTTGATTCCAGATAGTCTGTAATTTAAGCTGTCTCCACTCCTGCAGCAAAAATGGCTTATAACTTATGCTTTATGAACCAAAATAAATCCTTTTTAAAAAAATAATTGCTTTTCTGAGGTGTATTTTACTTCAGCTACATAAGTATCTAACACAATACTTCAATA
This sequence comes from Hylomyscus alleni, assembly GCA_019843855.1. Lineage (NCBI taxonomy): Eukaryota > Metazoa > Chordata > Mammalia > Rodentia > Muridae > Hylomyscus > Hylomyscus alleni. The sequence continues at coordinate 2,464 of JADRCC010153320.1, forward strand.
GCAACCATTTTCCATGATCTCTAAATTTACTGTTGTGCTAATTTCTGGGTTGTAACTTTACTTGCAACTGTCAATCTTGTTATTCCCTTATGTTAATGGTTCATACAGTTTTGTGTTGGAAATTTCCATGTTTTCTTTCTTTTTCTGCATTTCATTTAAAAATATTGTGCCCCATGGTATCTCTTTTCTTCTCCAACTATAGGAAATTATACTTTAAACATGTCCAGTATGCCTTATAGTTCTGTCTTTCCAAATTTATATAGAATCACTATAGTAAGAAATATGATTTGATTTATCTTCCTATTTGCATGTGTCCTCCCAGGCATTATTTATTATGCAGTTTAAGGAATACATTAAATTCTTAATTTTATTTAAGTTTTAGGGTTTATTTAGCTTTATAATTGCTACTTGATATATATATATATATATATGTATGTATGTATGTATGTATGTGTGTGTGTGTGTGTTTGTGTTTATGAGTTCTATTTTTCTAATGAGATTGTCTATAATGTATTGATTTCATTTTTTTAATTGTATTAATTTTCCTCTTAATGTTAGTCTTGTTTTTCATTATTTATTGAAATGTGGTACGAATTTGGGTGACATTCCAGACACCAAGAGAATTAGATAGTTTCCAACATATAATCGGAGACAAAGCAGATGATCTTAACATCACCATAGAATGACTTGATTCAATGGTATGTTTTAAAGTTTAGAAATGTAGATGTATATGTTTAGGCCTTATGCCTGAAACAGCATTCAAGAGTTTCTATATTGGCAAGCTTTGAACTGCACTGTTCATCTCCTTAGCACTGTGAGCCTGTGTAACTATCTACTTGACACTATAGCCTCTTAGCTGCTGTTTTTTTTCTTGCTTTTTGGCCTGTAACTCCATTCATTTCTAAAAGGAAAATCAGTACAGATGGTCAATTCTTTGATAATCTCAAATTCTTAAGTCTTGGCACCTGAAGTGTTGGCTACTGTTGTACCTCTGAAAGCTAGTGTTTACACTTCCAATCTAGTGAGAAGATTACAAGCTTGAGGCTTTGCTCTTGGTAGAGCTTCTATATCCAATGAAGTTAACCAAATGCCTCCAGAGGAAAACTGTCAGCAAATGGATATCAGTTACATTCCATATGTCTTTTTTTCTAAGTCTTCTTAAACTTACTGAAAAAAATCCTTGTTAAAGTCTTTAAAATTACACACACACAGATTACTGAACTAATATAGTTTTCTTAAAATAACTGAGTTAGTGAAAGATTTCATTCTACCTAAGTCAGTGATCTTAAAAGTATTTCCTAAGTCATAGTCACTCTTGTTTACTATAGTCCTTTTTAGAATATAAAACATATAACAAAACACATAATTATTTATTACCCATTCCCTAACCCCATATCCTCATAACCAGATATACAAGGTTTTTTGTTTTAAACATATTTTTATTATTTAAAAGTATTTTTATTGAAAATATATTTTTTATTATACAATTTATGCAGACCATGGTTTCCCTTTCTTCAACTTCTCCTAGTAACTTCCACAACTCTCATCTCCCCCAGATCTACTCCTTCTCACTTTTCCTTCAGAAAAGAGCAGGCCTCTAAGAGACATAAACACAGCAAGACAAACTAGAATATGACAAGGAAAAAGTTCTGGTACCATGGCCTTGCAAGACAACCCAGGAGAATGAAAAGTATCCCAATAGAAGGCAAAAAGTCAAGGATACGCTTGCTCCCATAGGTAGGAGTCCCCAAAACCAGCAAGCTAACCTCCATAATATTTATGCAGAGGACCTATCACAGACGCATGCAGGCCCTATGCTTGTTGCTTCAGTCTCTGAATTGATCAGTTGGTTCAGTGGGCTGTATTCTCCTGATTTCCTCCGTTCAATTTGACTTCGACAATATTACCTCCTCCACTTCCATGGGCTTCCTCATCCATTCCCTGAGGTGTAAAACCAGATGGAGACTGATTTAGACTTTCTCTGCATAATGTCTATCTGTGTATCTCTGCATTCACTCCCTTCTGCTGCCTGAGGAACCTTCTCTGATGACAACTGGTCAAGGTACAGATCTATGAGTATAGCAGTATCATTAGGAATTATTTCATTGATTTTTTTATCTGCCATGTTTGGTACTACCCTAAGTCTGTGGTCTATACAGTCTCTAGTTACTGGCCCTTGTCCCAGTACATCTTGCAGGCATGGCAGATTGTAGGTCAAAGGTTTTGTGACTGGGTTTCTATCCAATTTTTCCTTTCCATACCCAACAGGGTACCTTCCTTCATCAAAGAGGGTGCATGGTAGGGGTGAATACTCCATGCAGGCACCAGTTCAAACTATATATTTAATGAGCTGTGTGGATGTCTTCAGCAATGGGACCTCACTGTCAGTTTGCTGAAAGGAACCCTCTGTTCTTGCATCAGCCTTGGTTGTATGTGTATTTCCATGTAAACCCCTCAACCAACAACTCAACCAAATGCAATGCAATCTCAATACTTATACCTGGCTATAAGAGATGACCTGGCTTTAAGAGATGGCTATTTCAGATTTGGTATTCACCATTATTAGGAGTACTCACTAGGAACACTCACAGATTTTAGGAAGTTTCTACTGCATTAGGTTTCCACACCAACTCAAACAACATCCTAATTCTTTCCCTGCTCTTTCTCCAATCTACTCTCTACCTGATCTCTTCTTTTCCTGTCCCGACCTGTTCCCAGTCTACCTGCAAAAATCTACTCTACTTCACCTTCCTGAGGATATGCATGAGAACCACCTAGAACCTTCTTCTTTGCCTAATCTCTTTGGGTCTATGAATTTTAGTTTGGTTATTCTTTATTTAAAAGCCAAAATCTGCTTATAAGTGAATATGTACCATATTAGTCCTTTTGGTTTCTTGGTTACCTTGCACAGAATAATTTTTTCTAGTTCCATCCATTTGTCTGAAAATTTCATGGTATCTTTATTTTTAGTAGGTAAGTGATATTCTATTGTGTAAATGAAACACAATTTCCTTATCTATTCTTAGGTTGAGGGACATCTGGATTGTTCCCACTTTCTTGCTATTTTGAATAAAACTTCAATGAACATAGTTGAGCAAGTGTCCTTGTGGTAGGATGGAGCATCCTTTAGATATGTGCCCAAGAGTAGTATAGTTGTACTTCTACTAGCAATGAAAGAGTGTTTACCTTGCTTTCCATCATTACCAGTATGAGTTGTCCCTTGTGTTATAGATCAGGTATAGATTCAGGCACGTGTAAGATGGAATCTAAAAGTAGTTTTGATTTGCATTTCCATGATGACTAAGGATATTAGACATTTCTTTCAGTGTTTCTCAGTCATTCTCTATTGAAACTCTGTTTAAATCTGTACTCAAATTTTAAATGGGATATTTGGTTTGTTGAAATCTAGCTTATTGAGTTCTTATATATTTTAGATATTGACCCTCTATCAGATGCAGATAGATGTAGGAAAAGTATTTTCTCATTCTATAGGCTTCCTCTTGGTCCTATTGATGGTGTCCTTTGCCTTACAGAAACTTTTCAGTTTCTTATGGTCGCATTTATTAATTGTTGATCTCATTCCCTACCCTATTAGTATTATGTTCGAAAGTCTTCTCCTATGCCAATGCATTCAAAGTTATTCTCTACTTTTTCAGTTGGACTTAGTGTATCCACTTTTATGTTGATGTCTTTGATCCAACTGGACTGAGTTTTAAGTAGGGTGATAAATATTGATCTATATGTACTCTTTACATGTAGACCTACTTTTGAACCAGCACATTTGTTGAAGATGCTTTCTTTCTTTCAGCGTGTATTTCTGGCTTATCAAAAATTAGGTGTTCATAGGTGTATGGATTTATGTCTGAGTCTTCAACTAAATTTAATTCCATTAATTAAGGTATATCTTTATGCCAATAACCTGCAATTTTTATTCCTGTAACTATTTAGTCTAACCTAAAATCAGGATTGGTTATACCTCCAGCAGTTCTTCTATTGTTTCCAGAGTTGTTGTAGGTATCCTGTTTTTTTGTTTGTTGGTTGTTTTGGTTTTTTTCCATATAAAGTTGAAAATTGTCTGTTTTAGGTTTATCAATAATTTTACAGGAATTGTATTGAATATGTATATTACTTTTTGTAGGATGGGCATTTTTTACTATGATAATCCTCAGAATGACCATGGGAGATTTTCCTATCTTCTGATTTCTTCTTCAACTTCTCTTTTCAAAGACTTCAAGTTCTTCTCATACAGTTCTTTTTAACTTGCTTGGTTAGAGTTACACCAAGCCTTTTTATATTATTCATGGCTATTGTGAAAAGTATTATTTTCCTGATTTTTTTCTCAGTCTACTTGTCATTTGTATACTAGAGGACTACGTTTTTTAAGTTCATCTTGCACCCACCTACTTCACTAAAAGTATTTTTCAACTATAAGGGTTACTTGATGGTATATTTAGGGTCACTTAACATACTATCATATCATATGCAAATGATACTATTTTAATTTCTTTCTTTCTAATCTGTGTGCATTTGATCTTAGGCTGTACCTAAGATCTCAAGTACTGTATTAAATAGATAAGCAAAGAGTAGACAGCCTTGTCTTGTTCCTAAGTTTAGTTGACTTCTTTGAATTTCTCTCCATTTCAATTCATATTGCCTAAGGGCTTACTATTAATTGTCTTTGTTATGTTCATGTGTTTCCCTTGCATCCCCAATCTCTCCAGGACTATTATCATGAAGGGGAATTGAATTTTGACAAAGGCTTTTTCTGAATCTAATGAGATGATGAACTGATTATTTTTTCTTTTTACATTGTCATATTGTAGATTACATTTACTGATTTTTCATATACAAGAGCTTCCCTGCTTGTCTGGAAGGAAGCTTACTTAACCATACTGAATGACCTTTTTGATGTGTTCTCAGATTTGATTTGCAAGTATTTTATTGAGTGTTTTTTGCATCTATGTTCACAAGAGAAATTGCTCTGTAATTTTTTTTTGTTGTTGAGTCTTTGTGATTTGGGTATCAGAACAACTATGGCCTCCAAAAATGAATTGAATGAATGGAAATGAATGAAAACTCTTCTGTTTCTGTTTATGGAATAAATTGAGAAGTATTGGCAATATCTCTTCTTTGAGATTATCATAGGGTTCTGCCCTGGGCTTTTTTTTGGGGGGGGAGGGAGGGGGCGTACTTTTAATGCTTTTAATGACTGCTTTTATTTCACTAGCATTTATAAATCCATTTAAATTGTTTATCTGATCTTGATTTAACTTTGGTCAGTAGTACCTACAAAGAATTATCTATTTCTTTTAGATTTTCCAATTTGATAGAGGCTTCTAAAATACGTCCTTAGGATTCCTTGGATTTCTTCAGTGCTTGATATTATACCGCCCTTGTTTGCTAATTTTTCCATTCTCTCTCAGTCTTTTAGTTAGTTGGGATAAGAGTTTATCCATCCTTTTTTTGATTTTCTAGAAGAACAAGCTCTTTGTTTCAAGGCCCATACCTAAGCATAGTAAAACCAATATACAGCAAACCAGTAGTCAACATCAAACTAAATGGAGCGAAACTTGAAGCAATTCCACTAAAATCAAGGACTAGACAAGGCTGCCCACTCTCTCCCTACCTATTCAATACAGTACTTGAGGTTCTAGCTAGAGTAATTAGACAACAAAAGGGGGTCAAAGGGATATAAATTGGAAAGGAATCTCTTTCTTTCAGCTGAGAAAATTTTCTCCTTTTATTTTGTTTAAAATATTTTCTCTTTGAACTATCTTCTCCTTCCTCTGCTCCTACCATTCCTAGGTTTAGTGTTTTCATGTGTCCTATATTTCCTTGATGTTTTGTATCAGGATTTTTTTTTTATTTTAGATTCAATATTTTCTTTGATAAATTTATCTATTTCTTCTTTTGTATCTTTAATGCCTTAGATGATCTCTTGAACTTCTTGTATGCTGTTAGCTAAGAAGATTGTCTCTGTAGTTCCTGTTCAAACTCAAACTGTTAATTTCCAGATTTCCAGAAACTGCTCCATTTGCGATTTCATTACTGTATTTGTCTTAGTCAGGGTTTCTATTCCTGCACAAAGAAGTAAGTTGGGGAGGAAAGGGTTTATTCGGCTTAAACTTCCACATAGCTGTTGATCACCAGAGGAAGTCAGGACTGGAACTCAAGCAGGTCAGGAAGCAGGAGCTGACACAGAGGCCATAGAGGAATGTTCCTTGCTGGCTTGCTTCTCCTGGCTTGCTGGGCCTGCTCTCTTATAGAACCCAAGACTTCCAGCCCAGGGATGGCACCACCCACAAGGGGCCCTACCCCCTTGATCACTAATTGAGAAAATGCCCCACAGATGGATCTCATGGAGGCAGTTCCTCAATTGAAGCTCCCTTCTCTGTGATAACTCCAGCCTGTGTCAAGTTGACACACAAAACCAGCCAGTACAATGTTGATTTCCATTTTCAGGTCTTGAGCAGTTTTATTTGTTTCTTTCCACTGTTCATTCGTATGTTCCTGGCTTTCTTTGATACAAATAGTCATCTCCTTTACTTGTTTTTGTATTCCTAGCTTTCTTTGAAGTAGACCTCTATCATTGTCATATTGCTGATTTTAAGGTAATTTTCTTGTACTTCAGTTATGTTGGTATATTCACAGCCTGCTGTAGTAAGATACCTGACTCTAGTTAAAACACATTGTCTCAGCTGATATTGTATTTTTATAATTGTACCAAGATGTGGGTTTTGGAGTGATCATAGGTCCAAGTGCTGAATTCTTGGTTTTTCTTTTTGGGTGAATATTCTGTTCCTTATTTTCTGAATCTTCTCTGAGTTTTCAGAGAATGTGAGAGCTGAGTGTTGCCTGTTTTACTAGCATACCTGGCTAATGTGTTCATGGAGAATGCCTGCTGGTGTTAGAGGCACAATTTAGAGATGAATTAAGGAAGGAAGGTACGGCAGAGATGGTCTTTGGAATCTACAAGAGGCTTGGAGAGTATGAAATGGAGGCAGCACCTTGTGTTCTGTTACTGTATGAGTAATGACATTGAGAGGTTGGGTCTGTTGGAAGAACTAGATCCTCCTATACAGATTTAAAACATATTATATTATATTGCATTATATTATATTATATTATATTAATGGCTAGGCTACTTTTAAGAACATAATATGCAGCCGGGCGGTGGTGGCACATGCCTTTAATCCCAGAACTTGGGAGGCAGAGGCAGGCAGATTTCTGAGTTCGAGGCCAGCCTGGTCTACAGAGTGAGTACCAGGACAGCCAGGGCTATACAGAGAAACTCTGTCTCAAAAAACCAAAAAAAAAAAAAAAAAAAGAACATAATATGCAATAAAATTAGAAGAAGTTAAGGGCAAATTGAAACATTGTTTTAGTTATTTTTCTATTGCTGTGATAGAATACAATGACCAGGAGTCACTTATAGAAGGAAGTGTGTATTTGATTTTACAGTTCCAGAGAAAATATAGAATCACCAGGGAGAGATGGAAACCAGCAATTACATAAAGAATTTGAGAGATCACATCTTCATCCACAAAACAGAAAGCAGAGAGTGAACTGAAAGTTGGGCAAGCCTATAAACTCTCAAAGCCTAACCCTAGTGGCATAATTCATCTAGCAATGCTGACTAACATGAGTAATGCTAAAACTTGACTAACTCTAGCAGAACAATTAGCTAGCAGGCTGAGATCATGTTGCATTCTAGGCTCTTTTCTGAGATGTATCTGGAAAAGTTCATGGTTGTCAAAAGACTTTGATGTTTTTTTGGGTAGAGGTGGCGGTTAGTAGTGAAATTCAGAAGATAGGTTTCAGAATTTCTTTTCTTGAAGCATTTACCAAATGGACTCAGAATGTTCAGTCCTTCATCTATCTGTTCTTATGGAATTTATCCATATGTTCTAAACCCTCCAATATCTTCTTCAATTTACTGAAAGTAATTACTTTGAATCTCAGAGCCTGCCTCTATTTAGTTTCAAACCTGGGACAAATGACAATTGACTGCATAGCTAACCTTTCAAAACAGAATTGGTCTCCAGGTTCTCCCAGCATCCCTCTGGCCCTACTGGGTATAGACTATGGCTCATATACCCTACCCTCTTCCTACCACTTTTCAGCCTGAGAGGGGGTGTTGGGCTGCCCTTTCCCCAGAGGTTCTTCCCTATATAATCCAAATATTTTGGTGGCTCACCCTTTTTGTACCCTTGGCCTCTTGGCTGCTGGAACTTTTTATCTTCCTTCCCCTCCCCCTGTCCACATAAGACACAGGGGCCTGAACACTCTGAATTCTCACAGATGTCCCTGCCTCTACATGCCTTGCCCTTTATCTTTAATAAATTTTCTACTTCACCATACCTAGGAGCAGTTGTGTCCTGTCCTTTCTTTTTTGTTCCTTTTTTAATTCAATGCCTAGTTAGGTACTTCTTTCAGCAAGGCCATACTTCTTATACCTCCCCAAATATCACCACTTCTAGGAATGATATTCAAATGCCTGTGTCAATGGGGGTCATTTCTCATTCAAATGACTATAAATATCACCTGCATCTCATATCTCTTATAAGGAAAGTAATTTTCTTGTATTCTACCTAGTAACTTTTGATTTTATACTATTGGCCAGAGGCAAGTCACAAGTCCACTATTAACTATAAAAAACCTGGGAATATAAATACTCTCAAAGGAGCAAAAAGTGACTTATAATTTATTTCTTTCCAGAGTGATAGATATTGTACACATGACCTTGAATATACTAATTAAGCACACTACCACTGAGCTATACTGGTGTTGGAGATTGAACCAGAGGCATCAAGAATACTGAAAAAGTACTCTGGTACTGAAAGAAAAATCTCACACATTATATAGAGTCTAGAAAAATATAAAATGTGTCTTCAGAAGAAAATTGAAAGAGATCACGCTGTATAAACAGCTACTTTTGTATGTCTATTTATCAAAGTATTATTTAGCATTCAGATTTTTGAAGTGTATCATATAAAGTCATTTAAAATCCACTGCATACTTTGTAAGAATATTGAGTGACTTGAAAAATTATTGCAAATCTTCTATATGTATAACAGGTGCTAAGCTTTATAAAGGTGAATATCAAATATCAAATCAAAATTATCTTTTAATTTGGACATATAAGTCTAGTTTTCAGTTTTTAGTACAATAAATGTTTTAAATATATTCCTAATAATATTTACAACTGCCAATCTTGCAATAACTAAATAAATCTATCTTTTATGACACTCAGTAAAGAATAGGAGTGCCCAAAGAAGTGCAGTGTCAATAATTAAATACTGAAGATCATTATTGAGTATATATTTTCCTGCGAAAGACCACTAATTTGTACCGCTTTCAATTTGTATAGTTTACTTTAGGTAGTTTCACTCTGTAGCCCCGACATTCTTGAAACACATTGTGTAGATTAAGCCGACTACAAACTCATAGAAATCTGTCTGCCTCTGCTTGCCCAGTGTAGGGATTAAAAGCATATATGCTATTATATTCAGAACTCAATTGGAAGTTTAATAAAGTAGTTTGAAATTTTTAGTTAATTCATCTTTGTATGTCTTTGAATGTTAAAACCCTATTAGAGTGATAATCACCATCATCTGTGTTGTATCCTTAATCAGTTAGAGATACAAAATCTTTTTCTTTTCTTTTCTTTTCTTTTCTTTTCTTTTCTTTTCTTTTCTTTTCTTTTCTTTTCTTTTCTTTTCTTTTTCTATTTTTGACAGCTTTTCTCTCTGCAGTGCTGGCTGTCATGGAACTTAGTCTGTAGACCAGGCAAATGACATAAAATCTTTTATCCATTTAAAGCTCTATCTTCAAGCCTTTGTCCGGAGTGTTTTCACAACTTTTGTAAGAATGACATATAATGATTATAGTTACATCTTATTATTGCTCCTTTAAGAGATAATAACTTCCCTGACAAAGAACATGCTGCCTCATAAATATCTTCATTAATTCCTAGAATGGGCATGTTTAGTGCAAAAGAAAAGTCTATCATTTCAACAGATAGGCAATTATTTGGGTACTTGAAAAATCTTAGTTGTCTCTTCTATTTGGGGAACTGGAGTAATATTGTCTTCAATGATGAAATTACCATTATCTCATAATTTAAATTTGGGAGGTTATGCTAGTAAAAAATTACTGATGCTTGTAAACTAGTTATAAACTATGTAAAATTTTCTACAAAAATGAACAACATATGAAATAAAAATAGAAAAATAGTCTCCTTCAAGCAAACTCACTATGTAGAGCTGTAATTGAAAGTACATTAAGCTTAATATTAATGAACACATTGCTTACCATAAAAAACTGCTACCTCCAGTTTCTTCACTAAAAATAATGTTATCACATTTCTCCAAATTAAGAATAAAGATCTCAAATTGTAAATTATTTCAGAGAGAAAATCTCAGAAATATTGGGTACATAAAGCTGGACTGACTGGAATTCTCCATTGTCACATTCTTGGCTCTCTAAATATTGTCCTACAAATGGAAATTCTTTGCTATTTATAAAACTGTGTATGATCATAATTACATTTTTATTGTGAGCTTCTTGTATTCATTAAGACTATATATTCAGTAAATATTATTTTTAGAATTTCAAATTTTAATTTTGAAAATACCATATATATTACTGTAGTCTGCCCACATAAAAAGACTGATTATACTAATTAATTGTAAGCAAACATTAGTCATTTGACTGTCTTAGTTAGGTCAGTAAGTATTAGTGAAATTTGAATGTGTAATTATACATGTATTATTAGAAAAGACATGGTAACTACAAAAGAAGATGTATATGTTTATTCTACAAACTTTCATTTAGCTTCTACTATATATTATAAATCAAAAGCTATGATAAGAAATTGATTGATAGATAGATTCCACTATTTTTATTCTATAGGAAAAATACCATTCTAAAGAGAAAACATTCGAGCATAAAAAGTAATAGATCACAACATCTTTCCCAACAACGGGAGTAACTGGGACCAATGGGACCCAGGCATACAGGAACTCCACCAGCTCAGTAGCACGGTTGCTTCTGGCCTTTCTGGACCTGTGCTCTGAGAAGAACCTGAGCACAAATTTTGCAGTCAGTCTCACAACACACAGAGGAAGCTCGACTCCCAGGCACTCTAATGTACGAATGGATCATAGGATCAGAGGTAAGGAGGACACAACATCAGTCCCAACACCAGGAGTAACTGGGACCAGCAGGACCCAGGCACATAGGAACTCTACCAGCGCAGTGGCATGGGTTGCTTCCAGTCTGTCTGGGCTGGTGCCCTAAGCAGGCCTTGGGCACAAATTCCATACAACACGCAGAGGAAGCTCCACTCCCAGGCACTCTAACACACCCAGGATCCTAGGATCAGAGGTGAGGAGGATACAACATCTGTCCCAACATTGGGAGTAACTGGGACCAGTGTGACTCGGGCACTCAGGAACTCTGCCAGCCCAGTTGCACTGCTTGCTTCCAGCCTGTCTGGGCCTGTGCTCTGAGCAGACCTTGGGCTCAAAGTTTGCAGCCACTCCCACAACACCCAGAAGAGGCTCGACTCCCAGGAGACCTAACAGGCCCAGGATTACAAGATCACAGATACAACCCTACTCTGAGTTCTGACACAACCAGGATCACAGGAGGAACAGGCTGCAGTTGGATTTAGCTAGGGCAGGTAGCACTAGATATAACCAGATGGTGGGAGACAAGCTTAAGAACTTAAGCAACAGAAACCAAGGTTACTTGGCATCATTAGAACACAGCTCTCTCACCATAGCAAGTCCTGGACCCACCATCACATGGAAAAAAAAGCAAGATTCAGATCAAAAATCACTTCTCATGATGATGTTACAGGACTTTAACAAGGACATAAATTACTCACTCAAAGATATACAGGAGAACACATATAAACAGCTAGAAGCCCTTAAAGAGGAAACACAAAAATCACATAAAGAACTATAGGAAAACACAGTCAAACAGGTGAAGGTAATGAAGAAAACCATCGAGGATCTAAAAGTGAACTAGAAACAATAAAGAAATCACAAAGGGAGACAACTGGAGTTAGAAAACCTAGGAAAGAGATCTGGAGTCATAGATGTAAGCATAACCAACAGAATCCAAGAGATAGAAGAGAGAATCTCAGGGGCAGAAGACACCATAGAAAACATTGACACAACAGTCAAATGCAAAAACCAAAAAGCTCCTAACCCAAAACATCCAGGAAATCCAGGATGCAATAAGAAGACCAAACCTAAGGATAATAGGTATAGAAGAGAGTGAAGCCTCCCAACTTAAAGGGCCAATAAATATCTTCAACAAAATTATAGAAGAAAACTTCCTTAACCTAAAGAAAGAAATGCCCACGAAAATACAAGAAGCCTACAGAACTCCAAATAGACTGGACCAGAAAAGAAATTCCTCCCATCACATAATAATAAAAACACCAAATGCACTAAACAAAGAA
>JADRCC010153339.1:0-10597 GCA_019843855.1 Hylomyscus alleni
ATTCCAGACATTGATTGGTTTTGCTTTTGATTGTGACTGTGCCCTGACATTTTTCCCTCTTGAAGGAAGAAAGTATTTTAGTGGAGCCCACAGTTAAGAGACTTTGAATTTTAAAAGATATTGGACATTTTAAATTGATTGAACTTTTAATATTGGACATTTTAAATTGATTGAACTTTTAATATGTAAAGATTGTGGGACTTTAGATCTTGGGGATGAATAAGAACATAAGGGTTGAGGCTTAGTGGTGATGTGTTTGTGTGTCAAGTTGACAAGGGGTCAATTGTACTGGCTGTTTTTGTGTGTCAACTTGACACAGGCTGGAGTTATCACAGAGAAGGGAGTTTCAGTTGGGGAAGTGCCTCCATGAGATCCAGCTGTGGGGCATTTTCTCAATTAGTGCCATCCCTGGGCTGGAAGTCTTGGGTTCTATAAGAGAGCAGGCTGAGCAAGCCTAGAGAAGCAAGCCAGCAAGGAACATCTCTCCATGGCCTCTGCATCAGCTCCTGCTTGAGTTCCAGTCCTGACTTCCTCTGGTGATCAACAGCCATGTGGAAGTGTAAGCTCAATAAACCCTTTCCTCCCCAACTTGCTTCTTGGTCATGATGTTTGTGCAGGAATAGAAACCCTGACTAAGACATAGACCATAATATAGAAGGAATGGAACTCTGAAAAAGTTTCAGTACTGATTTAAAAAATCTATTTTTATTTGTAGCTGTATTTCAATAGTTTGTGCACATGTATATATAATGATGCATTTTATGTGAATGTGCTGATGACATTAACTGGCAATACTGATCTATAAATCACATTTTGGGGAATCAGGTATGAATGTGGTAGTTTACATTTATATGTCTCCGTAAGCTCATAAACCTGAATGCTTCATCTCTAGCTTCTGGAAGTATTTTGGGAAAGACTAGAAGGGGTGGACTTGTTGGAGGGTGTCTGTCATTGGAGGAATTCTGTCAACTGTGTTGAGTTTTGATTTATAGTCCTTTATTTTCTTGGTGTTATTGATCTTGGTGTTCTGTCTCTTAAATGACTTCTGCCTCCTCTTTCAAGGGATTTTTTGAGCTAGAAGGGGAAGGGTTTGATGGAAACATCTCATTTAAGACTGATTGTTCCAAAGTCTCTCACTCTCTACATAATGTTTAGCTGTCAGTTTTTGTATTTGTTCTGATCTGTTGCAGGAAGAAACTTTCTTGATTATGGTTGAAAAATAAAGTTTTTTTTTCAATTTCAGAATTAATAGTTCAAAATGGTTAATATTAATAGATCCAGTGACAGGTCTTAAGTGGGATCCAGCTCAAGGGGTGGCCCCAAAGCCTGACACTATAATTGAGGCTATAGAGTGTTCACAAAAAAGGACCTAGCATGACTGTCCTCTGAAAGACCCAACAAGCAGCTGAAAGACTCAGATGCAAATATTTACACCTAACCAATGGACAGAATCTGCTCACCCCTGTGCTTGAATCAGTGGAAAGCTGGAAGAAGCTGAGGAGGAGGGAGACCCTGTAGGAGGACCAGCAGTCTCAATTAACCTAGACCCCTGAGACCTCTCAAGCACTGAACCACCAACCAGGCAGCATACACCAGCTGATATGAGGCCCCCAACACATATACGGTAGAGGACTGTGGGATCTGTGTTAATTCAGAGATGATGCACCTAACCCTCAAGAGATTGGAGGTCCCAGGGATTTTAGAAGTCTGGAGGGGTGGGGAGTGGGTGGTTGGGACATCCTTGTGGAGACAGGGGGTGAGGAGGAGATATAGGATGTAGAACAATTGGAGGGTAGAGCAGGAGGGGAATAAAATTTGGAGTGTAAATAAATAATAAATAAATAAAAGATTTTAAAAAGAGTTACTTAGTAGAACACTATTTTTTTTAGTGTAGGTCATGATATAATAATTTTTATACAGTCAACTATACTTCTACAAAGCAAGTAAAGTTCCATTCCATGTTACTACTAACAGCAATATGAACTAACTAGTACCCTCAGAGCTCCCAAGGACTAAACCACCAACCAAAGAGTACACATGGTGGGACTCATGGCTCCAGCAGCATATGTATAGCAGAAGATGGCCAAGTTGGTCATCAATGGGAGGAGAGGACCTTGGCCCTGTGAAGGCTCTATGCCCCAGTATAGGGGAATGCCAGGGCCAGTAAGCAGGAGGGGGTGGGGTGGTGAGCAGGGTGAGGGGGAAGGAACAGGGGTTTGTTTTTTTAATTTAATTTTATTTAATTTTTTTCTTCATTTTTGGAGGGGAACCTAGGAAAGGAGATATTGTAAATAAAGAAAACATCTAATAATAAATAAACAAATATATAAGCAAATGAAAGAAAGAAAAAGAGAAAAAAGAGAAATCAAAGCTGATCACAGACATAACTGCATATTTCATAAACATTAGGCTTAATAAGCCTATAATTTGATATTTATACTGGTTAATATAAAATAGCCAGGAGGCTAGAAAGCATTCTGTAAATTATTCAAGAAAAGTAACTCTCTAAATCTAAATCAAAATATATTCCCAGAAGAATATAATAACCCTTTCCTCCATCTATATCCAGGAGGGGCGCCTGTTCCACAACACTCTTTGTACCTTTCCTGCCAGGTAAGAGCTTGTCTTCAGAGAGTGCTCTGACCCCAGGACACAGTGACTCTCTAATGCTGGATCAGCCAGGAGGCTCAGGCCTCAGAAGTGACAGATCAGCTGGGACAGGGTCCTTTCTCCAACTACACCCAGGAGGTGTGCTTGTTCCACAGTCCTTTGAACATCTTTCCCACCAGGGGAAAGCTGATCTCCAGGGAGTGCTCTGACACCAGGACTCAGATGAGATCACCATTTTCTTTCTGGTGACTGTCTAAGGCCTGACCAACCAGGAGGCACACAGAGCAGAAACAACAGAATAGCTGGGAGAGGGTTCTTCCTGCATCCATCTGCATACAGGAGGTACAGCTGATCCACAGTCCTCTGTGCATGGGTCTTACCAGGAGAGAGCTGATATCCCAGAAGTGCTGACACAGGCTTACAGACCCACAGGAAGAACAAGCTCCAGCTAGAGACAGCAAGACCATCTAACACCAGAGATTACTAGATGGTGAAAGGCAAACCCAAAGATCTTACCAACAGAAACCAAGAATACTTGGCATCATCAGAAACCAGTACTCCCACCACAGCAAGTCTTGCATACTCCAACATACCAGAAAAGCAAGATTCAGATTTAAGTCATATCTCATGATGCTGATAGAGGAATTTAAGAAGAACATAAATAACTCACTTAAAGAAATATAGGAGATCACAGGTAAACAGGTAGAAGCCCTTAAAGAGGAAACACAAAAATTCCTTAAAGAATTACAGGAAAAAACAACCAAACAGGTGAAGAAATCAAATAAAACCATCCAAAATCTAAAAATACAAGGAGAAACAATTAAGAAATCACCAAGAGAGACAACTCTCAAAATAGAAAACCTAGGAAAGAAGTCAGGAAACATAGATGCAAGCATCACCAGCAGAACACAAAAGATAGAAGAGATAATTCAGGTGAAAAGACACCATATAAAACATTGAAACAACAGTCAAAGAAAAAGCAAAAAGCAAAAAACCCCTAACTCAAAACATCCAGGAAATCCTGAACTCAAAGAGAAAAACAAACGTAAGGATAATAGGTATAGAAGAGAGTAAAGATTTCCAACTTAAAGGACCAGTAATTATCTTCAACAAAATTATAGAAGAAAACTTCCCTAAACTAAAGAAAGAGATGTCCATGAACATACAAGAAGCCTATAGAACTCCAAATAGTTTGGACCAGAAAAGAAATTCCTCCCATCAAATAATAATAAAATTGAGGGGAAAATGTCAAGTAACATATAAAGGCAGCCCTATCAGAATCACACCAGACTTCATGTCAGAGACTATGAAAGCCAGAAGATCCTGGGCTGATATCATATAGACCATAAGAGATCACAAATGCCAGCCCAGGCTACTATACCTAGCAAAATTCTCAATTACAATAGAAGGAGAAAAGAAAGTACTCCATGACAAAAACAAATTTACATAATATCTTGCCTTAAATCCAGCCCTTCAAAGGATAATAAATGGAAAACTCTAACACAAGGAGGGAAACTATGTCCTAGAAAAAACAAGAAAATAATCTTTCAACAAACCTAAAAGAAGATAACCACATGAACAGAATTCCAACTCTAACAACAAAACTAATAGGAAGAAGCATTTACTTTTCCTTAATATCTATTAATATCAATGGATTCAGTTCCCCAATACAAAGATATAGACTAAAAGAATGGCTATAATAACAGGACCCAACATTTTGTTGAATATAGGAAACCCACCTCAGTGACTAAGACAGACAATACCTCAGAGTAAAACGATGGAAAACAATTTTCCAAGCAAATGGTCCCAAGAAAGAAACTGGAGAAGCCATCCTAATATCGATTTAAAATTGACTTTAAACCTAAAGTGATCAAAAAAGGTAAGGAGAGGCATTTCATACTCATCAAAGGTAAGATCTACCAAGATGACCTCTAAATTATGAACCTCTATGCTTCAAATGCAAGGGTATCAACATTCATACAAGAAACTTTACTAAAGCTCAAAGCACACATTGAATCATACACAATAATAGTGGGAGAATTCAACACCCCACAGATCAAGGAAACAGAAACTAAACAAAGACACAGTGAGACTTACAGAGGTGATGAAACAAATGGATTTAACAGATATTTATGCAACATTTCATCCTAAAACAAAAGGATATACCTTCTTCTCAGCACCTCATGTTACCTTCTCCAAAATTGACCATATAATCAGTCGCAAACAGGCCTCAACAGATACAAGAAGATTGAAATAATTCTTTGCAGCCTATCAGATCACCACTGACTAATGCTGCTCCTCAATAACAGCATAAATAATAGAAAGCCCACATACAAGTAGAAGCTTAACAACACTCTACTCAATGATAACTTGGTCAAGAAAGAAATTAAATACTGTTTAGAGTTTAATGAAAATGAAGTCACAACATACCAAAACTTATGGGAAACATGAAAAGCAGTTCTAAGAAGAAATCACATAGCTACGAGTGCCTCCAATAAGAAACTGGAGAGAATATTCACCAGCAATTTGACAGTGCATCTGAAAGCTCTAGAACAAAATGGAAGCAAATTCACCCAAGAAGAGTTGATGGCAGGAAATAATCAAACTCAGGGCTGAAATCAATCAAGTAGAAACAAAAAGAACTATACAAATAATCAACAAAACCAGCAGCTGGCTTTTGAGAAAATCAACAAAATAGATAAAGGCTTAGCCACACTAACCAGAGGGCACAGAGACAGTATCTTAATTAACAAGATCAGAAATGAAAAGGGAAACATAACAACAGAAACAGAAGGAAATCCAAAAAGTCATGAGCTCCTACTATAAAAGCCTATACTCAATAAAACTGGAAAACATGAATGAAATGGACAATTTTCTAGACAGATATCAAGTATCAAAGTTAAATCAAGATCAGATAAATGGTCTAAACAGTCCCATATTCCCTAATGAAATAGAAACAGTCATTAATAGTCTCCAATCATAAAATAGCCCAGTACCAGATGGGTTTAGTGCAGAGTATTATCAGACCTTCAAAGAAGACCTAATACCAATACTCCTCAAACTATTCCACAAAATAGAAACAGAAGGTACTCTATGTAATTTGTTCTATGAATTCACAATCACTCTTATACCTAAACCACACAAAGATTCAACAAAGAAAGAAAACTTCAGACCAATTTCCCTTATGAATGTCTATATAAAAATATTCAATAAAATTCTTACAAACCAAATCCAAGAACACATCAAAATGATCATCCATCACTATCAAGTAAGCTTCATCCCAGGGAAGCAGGGATAGTTCAATATATATAAATCCATCAATGTAATCCACTATATAAACAAACACAAAGAAAAAACATATGATCATCTCCTTAGATGCTGAGAAATCTTTTGACAAAATACCAACACTCCTTCATGATAAAAGTATTGGAAAGATCAGGAATTCAAGGCCCATACATAAACATAGTAAAAGCAATATACAGCAAACCAGTAGCCAACATCAAACTAAATGGAGAGAAACTTGAAGCAATCCCATTAAAAACAAGGGCTAGGCGAGACTTCACACTCTCTCCCTACCTATTCAATATTGTACTTGAAATCTTAGCCAGAGCAATAAGACAACAAAAGGAGATCAAAGGGATACAAATTGGAAAGGAAGAAGTCAAATTATTACTATTTGCTGATGATACGATAGTATACTTAAGTAACTCCAAAGATTCCACCAGAGAACATCAAAAACTGATAAACAACTTCAGCAAAGTAGCTGGATATAAAATTTCCTCAAGCAAACCAGTGGCCTTCCTCTACACAAAGGATAAACAGGCAGAGTAAGAAATTAGGGAAACACCATCCTTCACAGTAGTCACAAATAATATAAAATACCTTGGTGTGACTCTAACTAAGGAAGTGAAAGATCTGTATGACAAGAACTTCAAGTCTCTGAAGAAAGAAACAGAAGAAGATCTTAGAAGATGGAAAGATCTTTCATGCTCATGGACTGGTAGGATTAATATAGTAAAAATGGCCATCCTGATGAAATCAATCTACAGAGTCAATGCAATCCCCATCAAAATTCCAACTCAATTCTTCATAGATTTAGAAAGAGCAATTTGCAAATTCATCTGCAATAAATTAAAAAAAAACCTAGGATAGAGAAAACTATTCTCAACAATAAAAGAACTTCTGGTGGAATCACCATCCCTGACCTTAAGCTGTACTACAGAGCAATTGCGATAAAAAAAAAACATCAATTGTATTAGTGCAGTGACAGCAGGTGGACCAATGGAATAAAATTGAAGACCCAGAAATGAACCCACATACCTATAGTCACTTGGCCTTAGTTTGACAAAGGAGCTAAAAGCATCCAGTGGAAAAAAGACAGCATTTTCAACAAATGGTTCTGGTTCAGCTGGTGGGTAGCATATAGAAGAACGCAAATAGATACATTCCTATCGCCTTGTACAAAGCTCAAGTCCAAGTAAATCAGAGACCTCCACATAAAACCAGATACACTGAAACCAATAGAAAAGAAAGTGGGGAAGAGTCTCGAGCACATGGGCACAGGGTAAAATTTTCTAAACAGAACACCGATAGCTTATGCTCTAAGATCAAGAATTAACAATTGTGACCTCATAAACTTGCAAAGCTTCTGTAAGGCAAAAGACACTGTCAACCAAAACAGCAACAGATTGGGAAAAGATCTTTACCAATCCTATATCTGATAGAGGGCTAATATCCAATATACACAAAGAACTCAAGAAGTTAGACTCCAAAGTACCAAATAACCCTATTAAAAATGGGGTACAGAACTAAACAAAGAATTCTCAACTGATGAATACTGAATGGCTGAGAAGCACCTAAAGAAATGTTCAGCATCCTTAGTCATCAGGGAAATGCAAATCAAAACAACTCTGAGATTCTACCTCACACCATGCAGAATGACTAAGATCAAAAACTCACATGAAAGTATATACTGGTGAGGTTGTGGAGAAAAAGGAACATTCCTTCATTGCTGGTAGGACTGCAAGCTGGTACAACCACTCTGGAAATCAGTTTGTTGTTTCCTCAGGAAATTGGACATAGTACTACCTGAGGACCCAGCTATACCACTCCTGGGCATAAACCCAGAAGATGCTCCAACATGTAATAAGGACACATGCTACACTATGTTCATAGCAGCCTTATTTATACTATCTGGAAGGTGGAAAAAAAACTCAGATGCCCCTCAACAGAAGAATGGATAAAGAAAATATGGTTCATTTATACAATGGAGTATAATCAGTGATTGAAAACAAAGAAAACACAGAAAATATGGGTCATCTACAAAATGGAGTACTACTCACCTATTAAAAACAATGAATTTATGAAATATTTAGCTAAATGGATGGTTGTGGAGAATATCATCCTGAGTGAGGTAACCCAATCACAAAAGAACACACATGGTATGCACTCTCTGATAAATGGATATTAACCCAGAAGCTTGGAACACCCAAGATACAATCCACAAACCACAAGAAACTCAAGAAGAAATAAGACCAATGTGTAGATACTTCAATCCTTCTTAGAAGGTTGAACAAAATACCAATGGAAGGATTCCAGAGACAAAGTATGGCACAGAGACTGAAGAAAGGGCAACCCAGAGACTTCTCCATTTGGGAATTCTTCTGTTATTCATTCACCAAACCCAGACACTATTGTGGATGCCAGAAAGTGTTGGCTGACAGGAGCCTAATACAGCTGTCTTCTGAGAGGCTCTGACAGTGCCCAACTAATACAGAAGTAGAGGCTCACCGTCATCCATTGGACTGAGTACAGGGTCCCCAATGAAGGAGCCAGAGAAAAGATCCAAGGATCTGAAGGGTTCGCAGCCCCTTAGGACGAACAACAATATGAACTAACTAGTATCCTCAGATCTCACAGAGACTAAAACTCCAACCAAAGAGTACACATGGTGGGACTCATGGCTCCAGCAGCATATGTAGCAGAGGATGGCCTAGTCGTTCACCAATGGGAGGAGAGGCCCTTGGTCCTGTGAAGGTTCTCTGCCCCAGTGTAGGGGAATGCCAAGGCCAAGAAGGGGGAGAGTGAGCAGGGGAAGGGGGAGGGAACAGGGTTTTTTTTCAGAGGGGAAACCAGAAAAAGGGATATCATTCAAAATGTAAATAAAGTATCTAGTAGATAAAGAATATAATAATCCCCTACCTGCTCTTGCTTTTTAAAGAAGTAAATTTAAGTTCTCTTACCTGCATTTTAGTTTATATATTGTATGTGTATATGTATATTTATACATATATGCTCATATATAAAACATTTTTTCCTATGAAGAAGTCACCCACAATTATACAACTTTTCTTAAATGTTTCCCATACATACCCCTTTAGACAGTGACTAGATACATATCAGTAAATTAGTATATTATTTTTTATTTGATGCGAGGTGAGTACAATTCATAAATATTAAATGAAATAAGAATCAAAGTATATGAAATATATTTTTCTAGAATTAATGAAGAAGTACAGTGTTTGAAGAGTTTTCATAAAATAGTATTTAAGATGACATCCTAGATTAAATCATCTATACAAACAATTTTCATTTTATAAAGAACTCTGTGGCTAATAAATGCAAAGAGTTAAAAAAAGCTGCTATGATTTTTTTAAAGAATATGGTATGATCTACATAATTGTGATTTTGCTTTCTTTTGTTTTGTTTTAGTTTTTAGTTTTCATTGATTCACAGATAGCAATTTTCATCATATTCTCGTGAATGTTAAAGTTATGTGTAGATTTCTTAATTCACAAGTCTCTACATTAACTTCAGTGATCATATAAAGTTAGTATAGTTGTCCAGAAGAACTGCTGTAAACTAAAGTAGTTCTCAAAGTAGCTCTGGAAAATTGTCCAAATTTATAAGATCCTCAAAGTTAATTACAAGGTTAGGGAAATGAAATTGTAGAGGCCAAAATATCTGATATATTATGTGGTTGGAAATAGGACACACATGTAGACATTGTTAAGATTACAAGATTTCTCGAAATACACAGTGAGTTAGTATTTTTCTACATGTAAGAAAAAGATAAAATTGTCCATCATAGTGTTTGGACTTAAAATACAGAGAAAACATTCAAGTTACATTGTAAAAATTAATTGGACAAATGAAAAGAAGCAAGTGATATAAGTATATTTTTATAATGAATAACTTATGGAGAAAATAAGAAAAGGAAAATGACTTAAGAGACACATATAAATGGATTTTAGATATAAGACCTATATCTATATGTTTTTGAGAAGTATTGCTTTCTATAAGGCTGCTTCTTAAACTGGGATTGTCAAGTGTCTGTTCATGCATAACACTGCAAAGCAGTTTTCTATGTGCATGCACACACACACACACACACACACACACACACACCATTATTGTGGTAAAAACTGACTTTGCATTTTGTAAATTTTTTAAACTCTACTCTCTTCTGGCATTTGCTTTAATGGAAACAAAACATGATTGCCTTGCCTTACATTATTTTTTAACATACTTGCTGCTAGATCAACTTAGGGCACAGTAGTGGGTACTTAACAATAGTAGCAACCACAATAGAACTTCCATTGCTAGAGTTATTATGCTAAAAGTATTTTAGAATTTAGTGTATCATTAATAAAGTGATTAGCTTCTCCTTACAACAGGTACTTCAAAAATATCAGATGAGTTATTGAAATGCAGAAAAAATTTATTAACAAATATTTCATTCAGAACAGATTACAGACAAGTTAGACTCTGAAATTTCATCAAATACAGTGGTGTATTAGTATCTAAAAGTACAACATGTAAAGGGACAGCTATTATACTTATTCTAATATATTCATATAAAATCTGTTTATTCCTCGTAAAAGGACAATTACACATACAAACTAGAAGTTGGAAATCCTCATGTATTTTAAGTTTTTAGACATGTAACAAATTTTCACCTCTAAAGCCATTTGTAGTACCAACACCA
>JADRCC010153350.1:0-11497 GCA_019843855.1 Hylomyscus alleni
GAGAGAGGACTTTTGCACTGCATATACATTTGAGCTCTGCCCTTTTTCCTTCTTAGCAATATATTGTATATTTTTAATTCTCTCAAAAATGTGATTGTACAGTGTGTGGTTAACCAGCCCCTAAGTGATAGACATTTCAGATGGTTCCTAACTTTATGCTGATATAAATAATACTGCAATCCACCTATATACACATAGCTTTGTTTCTTTGAGAATTGAGACCTAGAAGTGAAAGAACAGTGTCAAGGAAAATTAACTCAAAAGATCCTAATGTATCACATCATTCTCCAGAATGGTTATTTGGGTCTCAGAAGCCATGAGCAATGTGCTTGAGCCTGCCTCACTGCTCAGCTAATCCACATAGGCTGACAAATAGAAGAGAATGCTCCCTTGTGCGTGCACATCCTTATGCACTTGTTTAGGGAGCACTCATTTCCCGTCTAAGAATCTCAGTTTTAGTTTTGAAGTGGTTTTGTAAGTTCGAGTTTAGTTTTTTTTTTTTTTAAATATATTTTTTTTGTAGTAGTTATTGTTGTTGCCTTTTCTTTTTCAAGACGGGGTTTGTCTGTGTAAGAGTCCTGTTGGTTCTGGAACACACGTTGTAGACCACCTGCCTTTGTCTCCTGAGTGCTAGGATCAAAGGGTGCAGCTTAAAATCAATTTTCATCAAAATATAACTATGTCAGTGTTGTCAATTAGTAATTTTTATTATGTTTTCAGGAGAGCATGCCAAGTAATGGGTTTCATGATGGCCTTTTCAAACATGTCAGCTTAGTCTTCTCCCTCTTTTCACTACCCTTTCCAGGCTCCCTGTTGCCCTACATACTGTCCCTTGTAGCTTTCCTATCCCTCATTGGTTTTTAAGGCTAGGCTTGGTTTCCTCTCCCTTCTCTTCTACACTTTATTATTTTTTCAGAGTAATTCCTCAAGATGGTAGTGCATGGTACTCAATTTTTTTTAAATGTAGTACCTTACTGATACCTTTTTTAGAAAAGAAAATACCTTTCTAGTTCTCTCTCACACATTCTCCCTGCTTCTCATATTTTCTTTCCATTCATCCATCCCTCCCTCTATCCATCCATCCATCCATTTATCCAGCTCCAGACGTCATTCCACTTGAGACCTTCCTGCCTTAGCTTCAAAAGTGCTGGGATTACTGCTGTGCTATCACACTCAGCTTTAAGAGTTTTTAACTTTATTTCAGATGAATGTATGAAGTATCTGGACAAATTATGTGTGTGTGTGTTTTTAATACCACAAATGAGAGGAGCTGTGGAAATTGGAGGATATGGAGAGTACCAACTTGATGTATTCTGGATTTAATAAAATTCACCATCACCTAGCATCGGGTACTTCACACATGTAGTAAATTGTTTCCCACTGAACCTGCATTAGTGTATTGGAGACAAAAGAGTTTAGAATGTGTTTGGATGACACATTTAGAATGAGTTTAGGAATGATATTTATGCTCCTGGCTTACTCTTCTGGGTCTCTTTTGAACACAGAGCCCTCACTTGACACCAGTGGTTCTAGCGGAAGGTATCACAGTAGTGTGCTGGTTTCCTGTTAGGCCCCAAGGACATACCTGTCAAAAAACAAAACACAAAAAAAAAACCAAAAACAAAAAACAAAAAAACCCAAAACCAAGAAACAACAAACAAAAAACAAAAACCAAGCTGCTGCTGCTGCTGCTGCTCCGGAGCTAGTTCTTTCTGCTTTTGTTGCCCTTCACAGTCTTGCTTCCTCTCGTATTTGTAAGACTGCTTTAATAGTCTTGTCTTGTAATTACATCTGGAGACAGGAGACAGCATCTTTTGATAGTTCAAGTCCTAACACATTTAAATTGCCCTCCTAATGCTGTAAAAGAGTCAAATTATATATTCTGCTTTGCACTAGACAGCAATAAATGTCAAGGTGCCATCCACTCTGGTATTTAACTCCTTGATGCCATCTGTTTCAGGGTTCTTCCCACAAACTACACGCTACTGTTTCTCTAGCTCCTGGCATGAAAGGATCAGCTTGGAAAATAAATCTACTATTCAAAACATGCTAAAAGGCAGAGGCAGTTTGTAAACATTGCTTTGGGAAGCTAGGCATAGCAATAAAGTCAAGGACAGGAACCTGATTCTGTAAAAGAAACATTTCACTAGATTGTCATCTACTTTATTTTTAAAGCTGCAATAAGATGTAATGATAAAAAGGCCAATGATGCATTTCCACCAAGTGATATGAACTCTTGCTAAACCAATTAAACTGTCAGTATACTATGCTTTCATATTTTCTATAACGTACTAGGTCACCTCAGGACACTTAGTCACTTATGATATTTTTTTAACCACCGATGCAAAATCAATTTGGCAATTTATAATTTTACATTTCATTATAAAAGTATATTATCCTGCAAGAAGGTTGCTTGGAAAATAAGAGTTCCGAAGCCCATTCACTCATCTTTCTGCTCAAATAGTCAGAGAGGAATAAAACCAATTGCCTTAGCTCGTATTTTGAGACTTCTAGATGGATTCTCATGTATATGATTAAAGAAAAGATGTACGAAGATGTAACAGTCTCCAACCCTGCTTGCAAAACTGGGCATTGGATGAAATTGCTGGCATTAAAAAGTGAGATTTTTGCCTGACAAGTTTACTTTCACACTCGCACATGCACACACACATACGTGCACATACAAATAAATGTACTTTATAAATGTACTTCAGGGTGGGCTTTAGACACAGGGCCATACTATGCAGTGTTGGCTGACCTGGAACTCACTATGTAGACTAGACTGACCTCAAACTCTGCCACCATGGCCAACAAGGGTAGGTGGTTTTAGTGTCCTGTATTTGGGGTTTGGCATTCCAGCTCTTAAATGGAATGAGAGTAGATGGTTATTCATATTTAATACCACCACAGTTTTCAGGTTGGTTTTTGGAAGCTGTTAGTTGTAGAATGCTCAATCTGTAGTATTGGAAAGAAGGCTGGGGAAGGAGGTAAAGGAAGGCTTGGGGGCTTTGTACTGTTCTTATTATGAGTTTCCTTTAGAAATCCTTTCCCCCTTTCTCTGGGATAAACATGACACTGCTTTTGGAAAAACCAATGGCACTAATAAAACACACATGACAGATCCTTTGTTTTAGTTGCTCATTAGTGCAGTAGAGGGTAGATCTGTTCTCATAAACACAAACAGCAAACAAGAGCATAATTAACATTGGCTATATAGCCTTTTCTTCTGTTATGAACTCAATGGGGTTTCCTTTAGCCCTCCCGCATGGCTATTAATCATACTTGTAAATGTATTTGCCCCCAAAGCTTAAATCAGTTGTGTGCCTCTGGCAACTGTGGCTGCATTAACACTAGACCATTTAAACTTGAGATGTAAACTCCATATTCTCTTCTATTTTTGTTTTAAGTCATGGTGGCAGAGATCATATGGCTTATCTACTCTATTAATTTACACCCAGTTTATAATTTAGTATTTCTAATTTGCACATGATGCAAGCACTGTATGCTACTCAGACACTTTGCTATCTTCACTGTCTCAGGTATTCTCGTTTTTGATGGCATCTTTCCTATTTGCATGTTCTTTCTTAGATTTCAGTCTGAGCGACTGACACACACCAAAGGAAAAGAGACACAAAAAGTAGGAATTTAAGAATTAAAGCAAACAGCACGAACACAGACTCTCACTATGTAGACCAGGTTGGCCTTGAACTTATGGATATCCTCCTAGTTCTGCCTCCAGTGCATTTGAATTACAAATAAGTTCCATCACACCTGGATTTAACTGGATTTCTCAGCACAAGGGGTAGGTAGGTACAGGCCCTTGCACTTTACACCTACATTTAAGCTCAAAACAATGCTGTAAGATAGGCCAGATGTTCTGTGTTCACAGGTGAGAATCAGCGCTCACAGAGATTAAAGAACTTGCCAAAAGGGTAATGCAAGGAAATGGTAGACTTCAGTGTCCAGTTTAAAGACTTTTACCGAATTGTAGAGTTCTACATCACGTTTCTTTGCTATTGCTTTAGTCAAGTTCAGGCTGGGATTTAGCAAGTGGGCAAATGAACAGTCCATTCACTTTTAGGAAATTGAAGAAAAAATAAGAAAATAATTTCGCAATGGTGATAAGACTAGAGACAACTATCCTTTGTCTTTTAGAGCACTAGGAATTGAATCTAAAGTCTTGAGCATACCAAACATAGGCTGTACCACTGAGATACATCCCCAGCCTATACCCTGGTTTTTTATACAACCCAACAATACATTGTGAATATTTCCCTATTTTATTATACAGATGTCAACATGGGTTTAATGGCTATTCATTATTCTTTTGTTAGGGTGTACAAGTAATATATTTTACCATTCCATCTTAATAAGAACCAGACTACCAATTTGAGAATGTCCCTCTGATGTCACAAAATGGCTTGTCAATGTGTTTAGTTAGAATAAGTGTTTCATTATTTAGATAGCTATGCATATAATGTGGGGTCCTTTTTATTTTTGTTTTTATTTTATATGAAGTAGTAGTTTCCTGAAAAATGACCCAAAAAGCTAACTTTTCAAGTTAAGGGGAACAACAAGTTTCTTCCCATTGAACTTTCATTGGCAATACCTTCTATGTGGAATCACTGGCAGACTGAAGTGGGAAGGTAATATTGTCCTGTATATCAGGGTTTTGGTCTATGCAATTAATTCCTGAACATCTACTAAATATAATTTATGGAGGTGTTAGTAATTAGGTTTTCAAAGGAGATTTTATGATTTTAAAATGGCATAAATGCTATTTTTTACAAATAATTTAAGTGGTAAAAAATTAAAATATAATTTGATATAAAATTATACACATAATGTATAATCATATACATTATGTTGATTCCTGAACCTAATTTGTTGTTGTTGCTTTTAGGATGATAGGCTAACAGCCAATTATCTTTCTTTATTCTTTTCTGAGTTTTCTAAAAATTTATAGCAAATATGCACTTAAATGTGTTAGTAAAATAACCTTATGTGAGGAAAGACACCAATTCAGTGTGTTATGGTCACAGTTTTTAAAAGTAAAACTTTTGCTCCTTCAGCACCTTCTTAAACTTGCCAACACTGGGATGAAGGTATTAGTGTTCATTAGAGGAGGTTATTTGCCCAAGACCACACAGATTGGACTGTGCATGGGGGGGAGGATTTGAACTTGGGTGTTATATTTCCAAAGCCTGTGTGAGATAACATATACTTGGCTCAACATACAGGGAGGTTTATTTTTATATTTGTCTTAAGAGGTTAGAAACTAAGCAGTCAAAGCAGTGCTGGGACAAGAAAATACAAGGGAGGGGCAGGGTTGAGGGCATTTGTGCTGGTGAAACCTGGGAGGTCCTTTGGCGCCAGGGGTTAGCCCAGAGGCCCTAGATCCCTGGGGTTAATAATCTCTAACCTCATAGTGCTATTGTGAGGATTAAACGAGACAATTCATGTAACAGGCACATGGTACAGGCTTGCTCCATAAATGGTAGCTAGTATTATATTTAGGACTTTGCTTCTTATAGGGATTAGAGGCTTCAAGAAGCCTGAGGCAGGACATGTTTACCCTAGTGAATCCTGTCACATCTTAATAGTCCTCAAACATTCCTGACCATTCAAATAAACAAGCCCTAATCAGCTTTGTGAACCCTACCAGCTTGTTCAGAAAAACCTCTATGCTTTTTAGAGGTGGGTGGGTGGTGGGGGTGGTATTTATTTACTCACTGAAAATAGGGTCTTTGTGTGATAGGAGGGAAGGAGGACATGATTGGTTTGGAGCTAATAGGCAAGTTTTTTTGTTTTGTTTTGGGTTTTTTTTTTTCTTTTTTTTTTTTTTTTTTTTTTTTTTTTTTTTTAAAAAAAAAAAAACCAGAGAAGACTCGATTGAGGTAACTCCTTTAAGACTCTTGGAGAGTCTGAGAACTGAGAGAACAAAAGCTCTGCAGGAAGGCCCCCGAAGCGAGCAGGCTCTCCACCAAGCTTTGTCTGGTCTTCAATTTTTCATTCCGGTTTTGTCTTCTCTTCAGTCCCTAGAATAGAGTGGCATTATCTTGAAGCCATGGAGATTTAAGAAACAAGCAAGTTTGGCCTCTCTTTGTTGAGCTTAGGAAAGCCATATTTAGTCTTCTGAGGAATGTGTTTTCCCCTTGGGAGGCCCCTCTATACCTGCAGCCATCAGAAATTCCATAGGAAAATCCCACATTTAAGTCTTTACGGCTAAAGTCTGTTCTTGTGTGTCTGGATCAGGTCCAGCTGTCAGACCCAGATATTATTGACTTTTTCTTCTCTAGTGAGTGTTTTACATCTGCTGGCTCCATTTCTTTACCACTAATTCTAAAACACCTTGTAAGCTGACTCCTACTGCCTCTGTATTAAAATTGTGCCCTCGAAGGGTTCCAATAACTGACTTTTGGGCTGAATTCAGTATGTGTGTGTGGGGGTTGTTTTTCTTCACTTTTTTCTCACCCCCCCTCCAAGACTGTTCTTTTCCCTTGCTTTTTGACACTACATGAATTTCATTTTCCCTCTCCCCTGACTTTGCTTCTCTCCTTTGGGACAGCAGATCTTTTGGGCTCTGTCTCACACATCGAAATGTGACTGCTATTCTATAAGAATGCACTCAGTGGTGCTCTCATGGCTTTTTACTCTTCATTTAATCTCATGCTTCTAGCTGGTCCTTCCATGTAATTAGTTCTTCGCTTCTGACTTCTTCTGACCCATGCTCCAGGGCTGCATTCCCATGGCACAAAATCACCTTTTATGAGCCACGTATTGTATTATGTTCTTCCTATCCATATTTTCTGATACTTAAAACAGTCTTCAAGATACAGGTATTATAAACTCATTTTATAGTTGAGGAGACATGCTATAGACATTTAAATTTTGTTCAGTTAGATATATGCTATCAATTGAAACATAGCCAGTTCAGAAGGTAAGTTACCCTTTGGAAACACATTGGTTCTTTTCCCTGCTTGCAGAATGACAGAGTTGAAAAATCAGCCAGTCAGCCAGTTATTTTTAAAGATTTATTTTTATTTTACGTGGATGAATGTTTCAATGACATGTATATATGTGCACCACATGCATGCCTATGGAGGTCAGAATAGTGCACACCAGATCCTCTGGAGCTAAAATGGCTATGAATCACAATATGGGTGCTGAGGACTGAACCCAGGTCTTCTAGTACAGCCAATGCTTTTGAGGGCTGAACCCAGAATAACACTTCTTTCCTAAAAAGAAATAAAAAAAGAAAGCAAACAACTTGCTCAAAATCTATTAAGTGCAATTCACTGCAATACCGACTTGGAAATTCAAGTCCAAGCTTTCATACAGATGAACAGTTCTCAACTGTTACGGTTGACAACTCTAATAACACTCACCTTCTACATGGTCTGGGCTTCCTAGGTCTAAGCTTGAGCCTCAGGATATAGCTCTTACTGTCTTAAGATTCTCTCCACAAGCAGACCCATCCCATAAGGGCACCTCCTTGGGAACCTCCCTAGGGTCTGATGTGTTCTCATGGCACCAGCTATATTCCTGTCCCTTTCTCCTCTGTTAGACAAGAAAGTCCTTTTGGAATGTGAGTGATTTAGAGATAGTATTTCTATAATAGGTAGACCTTTCAATTCAGTCATATTTTTAAAAGAAATACTTATGAATGTTGATAATTTAGTATTAGTAACAGCTGGCATAAGGCATATTCACAGCTGATCTACACATACCAATATGTTAAGACAATGACTTTGAAAACCGCTTTAAACAGATTATTAGGGAAAATCCAAATGCCCATTGGTGGGGATAGTGTTTCATCTGTGTGCCTTATTTACATAATGCTACAACATTTACAATGTGGTGCTATAAAAGATCTGAGAAGCTCCAAGTCTTTCCAGTTCCTGTGACAGAACCACCAGGCCACATCAGTTCATTATGAATTCTCTACATTCTAAACTGAGTGCTTTACTTGGGGCTATTTTTTATGCTGCTAGCACCTCTGTGACCATTTTGTTTTTACAGAATGGAAATCTGTAGATACCATCATGGTCAATGGGCACAATGCAAAATGTTAAATTATATGCTATTCTTGTCAAGTCTGGCAAAAATAATGTATAGATTCATTAAGAAATACGGACATTTTCCTCGGTGTGCCTTTTTTTTAATTTTTTTTTTTTTATTGATTGTGAGTGTCTTAAATTGCATTTGCTAGAGTGGCAGCATTGAGTCAAAAAATTTATTCAGATTATCCTTTCATGAATTTTCCTTTTTGTGTGTATTTATGGTGCTGTTGTTAGATTCTGGCATGGGCCCCCCACTCGAGAAGAAACAAGAGGGAGATCACTGTAAATTACATGAAGTTTATTATTGCCAGTATACTGGGGTCATCCTGCATTCAGAGCAAAGGCGATGACCAGGAACAAAAGCACACACACTTTTTATACCTTTCAGTGCATAGGTTTACAGCATGAGTTGGGTATCTCTTATTGGTGGAGCCCATTGCCTTTTGTTCTCATTGATCTTTATGCCCCAGGTGAGGGGGAGATACCAATTGTAGGAGGGGTGGGGGGGGATCCACTCTCCCAGGGACATTTCCTGGAACCGGGCATTACTCTCTACAATTAGGGCATCTCCTAGGGACTGATGTTTGCTGGGTAAACTCTTCTGAAGCTCTGTCTTTAGGCTTAATGGACATTCCTTGCTCCTTCGTATTTTTATGAGGTTTCCCTATTTGCTCAATTTTTACACTGTGGCTAGAACTACTGGCTTGCGCATTGGATTTTGATGATAAGTTTTCATCATTAACTTGCCCATGACATGCAGGTATTCTAGATTTGACGAATTGATGACTAAAACTAGTCACCACAACTACCATGCTCAAGCCGCTGGTTTTAGCTAACATGTATGCAGACATTCTCTTTACACTCTTGACGATAGATGTGACTAACTACTTCATCTTCACTCTGGGCACAGTGGGTCTTGAAGGCCCCTGCATCTGATTCATTTGGGGATTCAGCTCTTGTGTCCTACAAAGAAATTTGGCCTGATGTTGGTTAGAGTCTGACCAGTAGTCAAGGTTACCTGTAATGGTCTGTGTTCCTCAGAGGGAAGCAATTGAATAGAAGGCTAATTACAGCTAGTTTAGCTCATACTTTGCTAAGCAATTCAATTGCAAATGATTGCAGTGCTTACTTGGTGTTCAAATTGTGCGATCTCTGCTATGGAAATGTGATACATCATTCTTTTCCCTAGACATGCTTCAAGGCAAGTCAGTCACAAACAGGAAAAGTTAAATAATGGTACAAAGTAGTTTCAGAATCATAAGTTACTAAGGATCATTAATAACAAACTTTGCACTTAGAAAGAACATAGGTATAGACTAAGAACTCCTCCACAGGGTTTGTAACCCAGTTGTTGCTAGAAGTTGGTGCTATCTCTCATCATTCACTTACTAGTTACTGTTTTCATTCAAACATACAGGTGGTTATACACTATTTTAAAGCACATGCTTTGATCAGCTAATTTGGTGATGGGCAATTTTTACTGACTTGAATTTTGAATGTGGGTATTTTTGTGAAAGACGACAAGAACAAAGTAACAAAACCTTCAGCCCCTCCTCTTTTTACTAGCATATAATCTGCTTACCCTGTCTTATCCTACCTGTCAGCTTCACCTCATGCCTTAGCCTGGAACACAGACCAGGAATAAAATGAGAGCAGGGGTCAAGGAAGAAATGGGTGCTGTGCTGAGGATGGATCCCCCAGAAGAGGTGAGGAATGGTGTTTTGGGTCAAGCACCATTTGGCAGGTGAAGCACGTTATCTTCAGGAGTCACATGTATCCCTCATGTGCTCATCTTTGAAAAGCTATTAATCATCTTATGTATAGTGCTCATTCTCTGAGAATTTTCTTATTTCTTGAATGTTTTGTTTCTTGAGATTTCTGATTGTAAGCCTTTAAGAGACAAGAATGGTATAGGGGAGAGTGTTCGGGTAAGAACATGATCCCATAGTCCAGACTTCATTGGGAATAATGCCTGTTGGTTCCCATTAGTATCTCCTGTAAAATACTCTGAAGAAGTAGGATACATCTACTCTTTGCAAGATCGTAAAGGCAATGTTGTTTGAGGGGCATGTATTGGTAAGTTCTTTAGAAGGTTTCAAACATAAACAAATGTAAAACACACTTTTTTTTGTATTATAGACATGATCTTTTAAAATACACTGTAGTTTTAAATGCAAAATTATTCTTTAAATTTACTCCTGAAGCCAGAAGGCTAGGTAGGTGGATTATCAAGCTCAAGGTCAGCCTAGATTACATATTATAACCCTGTTTCAGAAAACAAAATCAATCAAAACAACAACAACAACAAATTACTCCTGAAATGTAAAGATTCTAAAGGCAAACAGGAATGTCAGTTAGAATACTAATGTTGAAGAAAGCATAAAATAAAAGTTGCCTCCATCATTTGGGTAAGAGTGGAGGGCAAAGTGTCAAGGAGGCAGATGAAGAACAGCTCTGGTAATCTGTTTTTGCCACGAGTGCATCAAGATGGCTACATTCAGTCTCCCGTGATGGAAAGTCAAATATAAATATAGGATGCCTTGATTTTAGCAAAACATTTGGGAGGTTTCTTTAATATCCTTGTGCACAAGATTGTGAAATTTGACTACATAACTAGCAATTAGGCAAAATCACAGCTGGTTGAATGACTGATTCAATGTCAACCTGGAGGAAGATGTTTTTCAGGAACAGTCCCAGGACTGTTAGCTTAGCACTGGCCAGGCATTCACTCATTGAACTAGCACTGAGCACCTACCATGAACAAGGCACCCTGTTAACAATGACTGTGAGGAGCAAAAAGGGGCGTCCATATTTGGCTCTTGCTGCAACGGAGCTGCCTCTTGGTCATAATCGATCACAAAGACAGGCTTTTCACAACGCAGATAACACAAAGCCGGGTGGTGTATTTTCATATCCAGGATGACAGAATCCAGATTGAAAATGATCTCAACCTGTAGGAACTTTAGTTCAAAACCTACAAGATGAAATTTAACAGTGATAGATGTAGAGTCTTGAAATTTGGAATGAAAAAAAAAACTGCATATGCACAGGATATGAGAGATGTGACTTGGCAGCAGTTTATGTCAAAAGTTCTTGGGGATTTAGTTGATCACAAGTTTAATATGAGCCAACAATGTGGTGGAGCTTATTTTTTCAAGCAAAAACAATTTAAGGCTGTATTAGAAGCATGTGTGCTACTCAGACCACATCTGGAGTATTATGTTCAAGTATAGTCACCACAGTTTACGAACTTTGACAAAGTTGAGTGTATCCAGAAAACAGTGACCAGGATGTGTCTGAAAATCATGTCAATCATGTCAAGTGAGAAATGGTTGAAAGAAAGAAAGAATTGTGAAATTCAGCTGTTTTTTAAAGCCTTTCCTTTTTATCCCCTTTTCTTTCTTTCTTTCTTTCTTTCTTTTTTTTTTTTTTTT